>CAAKHC010016566.1:22177-33036 GCA_901007825.1 Macroramphosus scolopax | reverse complement strand
TCCCCTCCCTCCTCCTCCCCTCCCTTCCTCCTCCTCCTCCTCCCGTAAGTGTTCGCAGGTCATTATTAGTGAGTGCTGGAGTGATTGCTAATGAGGAGGATATGCAGCCGAGCCCCTCGTTGATGAAGTGTAATAGTTGAAGGGAGAAATTGTCCAGCTAATGTGTAATTGAGTTTGAAAGGACTTAATTTTGAGCTGTGTGAAAATGATAGACGACCGAACCCCCCCTCCACCCACCCCCCCTTTCTTGTATTTTGTCGGTGGCTTTTTACATCTGAGATTTTTCTTGTTGAATTCTTGACACAATTGATTTAAACACGCACATGGAAGGTGTTCATCTTCTCCATTTATTTCACCAATGAGTGGTGAAATATATCTGTGTATTGATGAATGTCTCCCCATCACCAGTAGCACCATCATATAACACACATCGATCCATCATGTTGCCTATATTGTGTGAAGGACGTGCACATTTAACCAGGACAGAGCTTGAAGGCAGTAGAACACCCAGATAAGAATAATGCAGTTTTAATACTACAATAGTCCTGCTGTACGTCCTCCCTCCCTTCAAGAGGAGCATAATTTGGTGTTAATCCGGTTTAATACGTGTTCCTAATATTTAGTAATAATAAGGGTTGATGAAATATTAGGAATACTTCACCGTATAAGCCCCGACAGTAAGTGACTATTACAATAAATCACCGCCTCTCTCAAACACTATAAACTGAACATAATGAAGGATTTATTTCGGTGCTGTTGTATTTTTTACTGCTACAGTTTGATCCAGGTGATCCTCATAACTTGGCAAGCGTCCGTGTTTCTTTAAGGATGTTGTTCTATAGACACTGAAGACGGTGCCGATGTTGCACAGCAGCTAAATCACAGCGGGAGTGACCTCACCGTTTACTCTCTTCATAAACAACCACTTAGCTTGATTACCTCCTTCTCACGCCTCTCCGGCGCTCTCGGACCCGTCGAAGCCTCCTCCACGACGATATGCTTCGTCGTGGCATTTTCCGGAAGATCGGACGTATGGATCAAAGTTTCCTGGGACAAAACCACCTGAGCGGCCCTGACTTGGGAGAGCATCATCATCTCCCTAACTGGGCCACGCCACAGTACACTCAGCTTTTAGACCAGCGGGAGTCGATCAGTCAGCGAGCGCGGCATTAATCTGCTGTGACACACTGACTCGCCCCCTTGGAGGACGTCCGGCGCTGGGAAGCCGTCCAACAGCAGTGCCCGTTGCAGCCAGAGTAATGCAGAGTGTCAGGAGAGCTGGCATGGATGGAGAGACAGGATACGGAGGGATCGGACGGACAGGAGGAGGGATGCTGAGATGTTGGATCAATCGACAAGAGCGGACAGATATGGGAAGATGGACGAGGGATGAAATGTGGCATAAAGCAGATCCGGTCTATAAGTTAAAGGTTGGAGGAAGAAGGTCGACTGAAATCTTTATTGTCTGACACTTTTCCTGTTTTATGTTCAGAATTTGGGCAGCGACTATTATATCTTGGCAGTACTGCAGTTCAGGGTTTATCATGCAAGTCAGAGTATATGTTATATATATAATTTCAGAGAGGCAGTTTCACATTGACTGACAGGGCTGAGAATGTATAGAATACACACAGAAATGAGGAGGACATAATCTGAAGTAGTAATACTTTAAATAAATAGAGCTTCACAGCAAAAAAGACGGAAGATATTCTGATTCGATACAAGTAATGGAGGGAAGAGAGCAGTGCAGCAAATTAGATATTTAGCAAATCTCCAAGGAACTGCCTGGGAAGCTTTGGATGTGCAGTTATACATCTTCCAACATAACCTCGGTAAATTGTCTAGAACGGTGGTTCTTAACCTTATTGGAGGTACTGAACCCTGCGAGCTTCATCAGTGCATCCACCGAACCCCTCCGACAGAAAGGGCCCGACATTGTTAGTGTTAACCGGGCTGAACCCCTGAGACTGACTCAGCGAACCCCTGGGGTTCCATCAAACCCAGGTTAAGAACCACCAGGCTGGAACGTGTAAAAGTAACACTTGTGAGTATTGTTGCATTGCTAAAAAGAAGCGTTCATTCAAGAATCCCTTCAAAGGGATAATTTGTGCAGACGCTAACGAGTTAGCTCCCCGCGCTGCATCGCCTCCTAATAGAGCCGGTCTATGTTTGTGGGCGGAGCTTGAATGGAAGCAAAAAGTCCCTGAACACGTTAGTCAATACTGAAGTTTTGTTGGCTTGTTGTTTTTAACAGCGGCTGAAAAGCAGAATAGATTTTTCTGTTTTTCACTTCCGGCACATCTGGATGCATCTGTGAACTGTTCAACCCCATCAGAGATCCTAATAAACCAACCACACCTGGTTGAAGGCGCCGGTGTTCAATATCAGACTATTCGTATGATAAGACTCCTTAAAGAAATCCCAAGTCAGTTTCTGTGTATTAATAAAGCGCCGTGTTAAGTGGTGGAGTAAATCAAATAGCTTTCTCCTAACATTTTGTCTCCAAGGACCGGCGAGCATAAACATCAAAGCGGAAATTATATTAATCCATCACTCTGATGTTGGATTGCTTTGCGGATTCTTTCTTTCATACGAAAGTGCAGCAGTAGTTCCTTTTGCAGAATTGTTCCAGCCTCCAGTTTCTATAATCGGTGTCCTGCGACGGTGCCGTGAGACGGAGGCTGCGTGGGGAGAGAAGTGGCCCAATGCAGACGCCATGAAGGGGATCAGGTGCAGTGGAGTCGTGTTTGCTGAGCTCCCCCAGGGGATGGAAGACATAGGCTGCGGACCTGCCCCACAAATGTCAGGGAGCACCTGCCGCTATGAATAACTACAGAGAAACCGAGGCGGGACACATGCCCACCTGCTGGGGGGGGGGGGCACACACAGGCCAGGGCCAAGACAGTCAGGGAATCAAAGGTGGTTAATTACAACAATATCTTACAATAAAAGGTCTATTATTGTAAGGAATGCTTTTACATTTCTATTATAAATTAGACGATACACTTTCTCTGCAGTTGCAAACATTGAATATTTCTTTTGGTGTTTCTTTTTTTATTCTTCCTCCAAGACTTGCCAGAGATTCTCTATAATGGACGGTTGTTGAATTCATTGTGTATTTGTAGGACCCGTTTAACTTTATCTCGGTCTCTCTCTGAACCTCTGTGGATTACAGCCGTCTGACATTTCTTTGAGGTAATTCGGCAAACACGGAGCACCTGCTGCCGACGCTATTACTGATAGTCATAGAACTCGGGAGGAAAGTGTGCAAAATAACATTCAGACACATCTGTGATAAGAAGGAAAAAGGAACGAAATTACAATTACAAACTTTAAGTTTGGTCGCACAAAAATTGAATTAATTCAGTCTGCTAATAGTCAGTCCTCTGAGGGATGTGCTGCTGGTGGAAGGTGACTTTTCCTCTTTAAAACTAAGTGTTACAGAAATGTATAAAGACTTGTGAATGGTAATTTAACGATAAAGACGGACCATGAAACAATCCTAAGCAATAACGATAAAACAATAGGCCTCATTGCACAAACATTCTTAAGAAGAAATTAATAAAAAATAATAATATTGGTGAATAAGACACTTTAACTATAATGGAAATGTGCAGCATTTGATATAAACAGTCATGATAATATCATATATAATGATTTTAAGGTGCATTTTTGTAATGACGTGTTGGTTATATATATATATATAACCAACACGTCATATGTATATTCAGATTATTAAATTAAAGCTGGATTTTTTGTCACAATTTTTCCGTGCACAATAGAATCATACACATTAATAGAACCGCCACCGTGGATCTACAGTTTATCCGTCGTTGGCTTCCCACCATCCGGTGCTTTTACTGCCAAAAGCTTCGCTTTGAGCACAGAGGAGAGCGGCTGCTGACATATTTGGCAGCGGAGGTGAAATAATACACAACACTACTCCCACCACTGCTAATCTAAGAACCTTGCAGAACAGCCAGATTCACACCATTAATTATTTGTTTCCTGACTTAATAGCAACACATTACATTCCTCTTTCCCTGTAATCTTCCTTCACAGAGTTTCCAGCATGGAGATTGTGTGAAGCTTCTGTGCTTAACCTTTTATTAAAAAGAGAATATATTTATTTGTGGTGATCCAAAAGATTTATTATTTCTAGTTATTTTAGTAATACTGAACGATGGAATTACTGATCATGATCCATATTTTAACCAACGTTGTGCAGCAAGTGGACAATCAGTGACGTGAACAGCAATTTAATTGGAACATCTTTTTATCATCTGCGTGCTGGGAAACACAACTTGCAAGAAAATTAGACAATTCATCTCCTTCACAAACCAAATACACCCCAGCACTGCTTGTTCCAACAGTTAGTGTTAGTGTAGGTCATAAGTCCCGCCCCCTCCATGTCAGTGGGTACTTGGGTACCCGCTCAATACATTATTCACAGAAGGTAGTTCTGATCCCTCTTATGTATGTTGAAATGTTCGTTTGTATGATAAGTTTTGTTTCAATCCCTCTTTAGATTTGTTGATGTGATGAAAAGGGGGCGTGGCTTCATGATTGACAGCTGCTCTGAGGGAAGTTCAGGTAGTTGCAGATGTATTTCCAAACTTCTGTTTGGGACTTGTACGACAGACAATGCTTTTACAGATTTATACATCACTCTTTTGTTCCTCCATGAAGACACATTAGACTACATGTTGATTCCTACATGATCTGGTGAAACGCTGACACAGAACAAAAAGAAACATATTTGCTCTGCATGTGTCAAAAAAATCCAATGCTTCATTCCCTCAACAGTCCGACACATTTGTCTTCTATCTGGAAGCTGGAGAATTAATGGGAACAAGTTCAACTTGAGACACTCAGACCAGCAACAGAGACGAGACATGCATGAATATGCAAGAAACAAAATATCAGGTACAAGAGAAATGACTTAAAAAAACATGACTTTGGCTCCTTGTTCCAAGTCATGATGACTTATTTAGACCAGCTTGGTAAGTTGTGTGGTTTGATTGTTTTGTTTTTGCTGGAGTCATTTGGCATGTTGAAATACCTAAACTGGATATTGTTGTTTTCCATGGACCTGATGAAAGCAAAAAACATACGTTATTTTAGTTGATGTAAGACGTCCTTTGGCAATGACCTTGGCAATTACCCCAAGTGATGACATCACTTGCATGCATGGAGTCACCATGGTCAGTCTGTTGCACTGGACATGTGCTAAAAAAGAGCAGGTCAGTGTTTCACATTACTTCTGCACAACACACTAATGTTGCTACCACATGGCTGTTTGCTTACCTACGTCAGGGGAGGCTGATCCTGGAACTTCATTTGCATTTACATTAGAGTTTCCTTATTTGAGAGCAGCCAAAACATTTAACTTACACGTATATTTTAAATTGATTGTCCAAAAACTTGGTTGGCAAAGCTTTACAGGCATGGCAGCTGCCACCCAGTGCACCCGCAGTAGATCTGTCTCTGTTAAGCTCCAGTAGGAAAGCTGATAAGGCAAACACTACTTTTGATTGGTCACCTAATGAATTGGCATTGCAGGAAAAAAAAATTGTTTGGCTCACGCTGGTGTCTTACTATTACAATCAACCCCGAAGCGCTTGACTCTGTGCAGAAGAATGTATGAGTGGTTGGTACATGTTCAGTGCAGAACTGAAGACAGATAGGGTTGCACAGGGCTGGACGGGCACTATAAATCAACATCTATCTGAGTTGCCACATTTAGTTTGGAGTGATGTCTCCTCAGCGTCCCGAAGGCACTGGATGCAGACCCCTGTAGTAGCACTTCTGCTCCATGACAGTGGGAGTGATTGCATGTTTCACAACAACATTGCTCTGACAAAACATTGTTTCATTTCTCTGTCAGGTTCATTTTCAGGTGTTGCATTGCAGAGTGGATTTCTGCCCTCAATAGCTGCAGAACAAACTAAAGTGCATGATCGTTTTTTACCGGGCTGAACTTCCTCCCTGCACAGATCAGATTTGTACGAGAAAAAAAATGGTTGCACGGCAAGTTAGTGCTTTTAATTTGTCTTTGGTTGATTTGCTGACAATACATACAACCTTATTTTTTGAGCTCCTATGAATTGGTTTTGCACACCGAGGCAGGTTGTTGTGATCCAATCCGGTGCTGCTACTCAGCAGCACATTACTTAAAAGCCCAACCACTGTTTTACAAGTTAATTTTCAATAGAAGCTCTCCATAGTCAATAAAAACTCTAATGTAAAGACCGATATCGCAATTTAAAGTCATGTTAAATTCATAAAATATTTCTGCTTGTTTGGCACAAACTTAATGTCGCAGCTCTCTATAATACATTTTCTACAAATTACAATATGTCAAATTGACAACTAATTAACTTACAATTTATGTTTTTTTTGCATTTTAATTGCCATTTTCCGTGGCGAAAGAAGGTCTGTCAGTTGTCAGTGCCAACCTCATTTGGGACTTGAGCAAGCATTTTTGGGTTGGAAAGCAATTTAAAGTAACGGAGGCGCCCGGGCCTCTTTGTCATGATGAATTAGCAGCAGCTTGTTTAATGTCTTTAGGATTATGATGATTTGAATGGTAATTACAATCGCAGTAATGATGATTAAATTGAGGATGCCTCCAAGGTAAAACCAGAACGAGAGAGAGAGAAAAAGACCCTGCAAATGAATTGTTTTCTAAATGATCAAGTGGCTGCTATCGATGAAGCTGAAGAGTGATTAGTTTCCAGATCAAGCTTCAATTCCAGAGTGCAACATTAACCTCACATTTACTCATTATCCAAAGTGAATTACGACTGCGGGACGGCAGACAAGCTTTGGTACAGTAGGATGCACTGCAGTCAGCACAAACATGGACTACATAAAGGAAAGTGCAAGGCGTTCATGTAAAGGAATGTTTGAGACCTTTTGATTGGGGTGGCGATGCCAGACGTTCAGAGGGGGCTTCATCCTGTATGGATGAGCTCAGGTAGATGGGTGCAGACCCTGTGACCCTGCAAGCATCACTGATTAGACTTTGATTTGAGCAGCCATGTGTAGCTGATGAACCTCGTTTGGCAGCAGAGTGACGTCACAAAAAGTTCTGGGAGCCTCTGCTGTCAGAACTCAGTCCTTATGTGGGAACACACTCAGCTAAGTGAACTACTGGCGTGCATTTTATATGTTCTGTCTAACGGCCAGGTATTAATGAGGACATGTCTTAAATTAATGTGCATTAATGTGCATCTTTTCAACTGCTGATGCAAAGCGTTGAATTAGCCAGCAGTTGTCTAAACTGCTCATAACTCAAGCGGTGAAATAAATCGAAGTCCAATGAAACGTTTGCTATGACGTTAAAGACATTAAAGCATCGGACACAATCAGCAACAAAAACAGAACCACTGGCAGATTTAGTTTAAAGGATAAAATAACAGGAGTCATGTGAGTGATTAAAAGTCGGGACAGTTCTAGTGATTTATGGCAAAACAAATCTGGAATACTGGAAAAGTTAATTTCAAGATAGCAGAAGAACCAGTTAATGAAGGAAGTGTCCTGTCTAGTATGCAGCCGTCCTTGGAAAAGGCCGGAGGGGATGTTGTTTCAACAAGTTGCAGTTCTTAATTAATGCACCTACTTTTGTGCCAGGCTCCGTGTACAATCCAAGGTGTTACCTGTGTCCTGAAAAATGTCTCACCTCATGAACCAGCTGTTCAAGGCTCATTTTCCAGGCTCAAAGTAGCATCCAAGCTAATGTGAAATGAATCGAAGCCAGTAATTGTGGACCGCGTTCCAGCTGGCATCTCACCCTTGGAAGAAGATGCAATCCTGCCCCTGTTTGGGTCTTTAACCAGATCAACACGCTTCCCCTCTTCAGTTAGAAACCAATTTCTGGCCATTGTTGGCACTGCGGTGGCACCGGTCCAGGCAGGATCAGTGGCTGACACTCCTGATCACACCTCGGTTGGAGTTAAAGCCTGTCACTCTATGATGCACAGGAGCTCGGGGGGGTTGGAGGGCAGACACAAGGCCCCTTGTCTTGTTTTTTCCAAACCAAATTAAAGGTATCATCTTTCCGAACGGTGTCCAAACGGCTCCAATATAATCTAAGAGGCTGACATGGACTGGCACTGAGGTTGTTTCATTTTCAACCAGTTTTTCATGCCAATTGTTTGGTTTATTTTCTAAACATGCATAATGTAAGCATGGACTGCTGGTTTGATGTACAGTGTGCATGCATGAATTATCAAGTAGATTCGGGTACAATGGAATTTTGTCCCCTTCGTCATTCTATTCTGTTAAATTATATTCATATAGCCCAAAAATCCCACATGACAACGTCTCACTTGGCTTTCCAATCTGCAGTGTAGGATACCTTCTGTCCTCAGCCCCTCACGGCTGCGATGTGCAGCGTCTCACTTCTTTTGTTATCTCATATTTGATTGCTTAGTCACTCCCTCTATACCCGAGAGACACGTCATACGTTGGCTTTGGCTGCAGCCCAGGTTTTCTCCCTCTGGTAACAGAAGTGCCTCCCTGGGTAACCGATGGTAACCAATAGCAGCGTCTAATCTCTGTGTTCCTTCGCCTCCTCTTTCATTGTTTCTGGTTGTTTTTGGGGGACTATCAGGCTCTCCGGGAGCTTTGTGTGGAGCCTTTCAAGCAACTGTTGCTTTTGCAAAGTTTCAATAAGTAAAAGAGGACGTGTGAAAGGAGCTTTAGAGGGAGGACGGAGTGTTGAGAGACGGGAGAAAAAAATCAGTCATCAAAGGAGGTGAGAGTTTGAGGGCCGATATCAATGGCCAGTGTTTGATTGTGAAGCAGTGCAGCCTCAATAATTACGTCCTGATATATTCCCTGTGCTCACTGCTGCTCACAGGGAAGATCACTGCTCTTACTGTCATTATATATAAATGCAAGTCGCACTGAAATGTTTGGAAAATATGAAAATCGAAGCCTGAGTATATATCATAGGTCTCATTGCTCTTTAAGTCCGAAGATCCCTTCTGCTGGAGCTTTCAGAGGGTTTATGAATCTAATATTGGATTTTTCTCTTCCAACCTTCAGCCGTCGCACCAACTTATTTAGAGCAATTGATGTTCAAATAATCTCTCCTGAAAACGGTCCTCCATGAGGTGTTTCTCAGCAAACACCACCTGTGCACCGCGTCCAGGACTCCAAACAAACCACCGCCACCACCGCTGGAAATTACAGGTCTGCCTGTCGCCCAGGGAGCATTTCTACGGGGCTTAGCAGCTCCCCGAAAGCCTCCTTTCATTTTCTGACAATAACCTCGCTTGATGTTGGCATTTCTTCAGTCTTATGAAAACTGTTTCCAGATTATTTTGTTCCAGTTATTGTGTTAGTTTCGGTCCATATAAATCACTGCCTGTGAGTGTCCTGGTCTTGTTGAAGGACCGGCTGCTCTGGTGTTGCTGCAGGGCCTTTGCCAATGTCACTACAAGACAAGAGGATTTATAAATCCTTCTGATTCTCTGGGTCGAGATGACGGTTGGCTCACGGGCCTGGAGCTGTGTGAGGGTCCAGCGCTTTTATACGCCAATTCAGAAGGGAGCTTATATACGATTGTAGAACATCCCAATGATGGACGTTTATAATAGAGAACACACATTTCTTTAAATCTGACAAAAAATAATGTACATTCCGGCCGTGAATCCACATAGTTTTCTGTATCCGGCTCCAGATGTCAGCGAAGGAGCTCCTCGGGTTGATGCCTTGGCAATCACCTTCTATCGCCGCAGCATGTTGCAGCTGTCCGTATGACTGAACCTCCGCCAAGCATCTCGTTGGGTCCTTTTGATATTGTTCTCCTTTTGATGCACTGAAGCTGTTTCTATCGACATGTTTCAGATGTAATGGGGACACAGCTTAGTTCCCGGCTCTAAATCAGCGGCTCTGTGACTTCCAGAGGTTTAAAGGGGCCCGATGTTGGACGGCGTCAGCAGAAATAGTGATAAAACACAACCCGGCTGAGCTGGCACGAGCGTGTTCAATGAAAAACCGAAGACACGGAAGATGATATTAAATCTGCTCCCGTCACCATGTGTTACGTTTTCCTCACATGCAGCACGAAAAACAAAGCAACATATCGAGCGTCAGCAGGAAAGGTGTGTAACCTTCAGAAGGTGCCATCGATTTAAACTGTGACCAATCTGAGATTGAGGCATATCTTGTAGTTTGTGGCCTAAAATTCAATATAGCAGTTTAAAACAGGACAAGAAACGCACTCTGACTGCGAGAGAGACGGATGAGAAACGAGGAACTGAAGGAGAAAACACAAGGAGATTGTGTTTCTGATGTTTGAATGTGCCATGTGAGTAAAGGTAAAGAGGAGAAGTTGTGCGTTCATTGATGAATCACCGAGTTTGACACGTGACGAAACGAGATCCCACCGGTGATCAGGGTGGGCGAGGATGGTGGTCAGAAGCAATCAGTCACCGGGGTCTTTGTTGTGTGAATTAATTCATGTGTACATGAACGCATCTGCTCACAGACAGAAAACTCGATCCAATACAGTTTACGTCACTTATCACGATGTGGTCCCTCACGCCGGACTGGTGAGGAACATGTACACAAGTGATGCCATTTAATATATGAGTAACCGCTTTAAATAAACAAAGACAAACTTCTTGATGTTGTCTTTAGGTCAGCAGGCCTGGATGACAGGAACACCTGCTGTCTTTCTGTTTGTGCTAAGCTAAGCTAAGCTAAGCTAACTGCAACAATGACACGGTCACGATGCCCGTGTCGGTCCTTCCATCCTTTCACTGGTGTTTTATCTGATCAAAGCTGCATTTCCCGTAATGTTTTCCACATCTATTACTGTTGAATTGGTCGCAGCAACAGGAGAC
>CAAKHC010016566.1:11138-21653 GCA_901007825.1 Macroramphosus scolopax | reverse complement strand
CTAAGCTAACTGCAACAATGACACGGTCACGATGCCCGTGTCGGTCCTTCCATCCTTTCACTGGTGTTTTATCTGATCAAAGCTGCATTTCCCGTAATGTTTTCCACATCTATTACTGTTGAATTGGTCGCAGCAACAGGAGACGAGGATGTGATGTCCTTATTTATCATTTCATCAGCAGAAACGAGCCGTACGCCGGAGCACAGATTGAAAATAAATATTGTTCTCGTTTATTTAGTGCATCAACACAATGTCATAAAAACTACAATAATACATTAGAGTGAATAATAAAACATGAATTTTACTCAAGTAAATTACATAAAGTGGTGGACAGTAATTGAGTGGAAAAAATTATCATGTTTGACTGTCCAGACGTCCTGATGGGTTTTAGTTCTTCCCCATTATGTTTTTTAAAATACAGGTATTGTACTTTCTCTTTCACTATATTTAATATTATTCAGCTCTTTGTCTGTTTGTGCAGATGCTTAAAAGCTTGATTTTATTATGGTTTTGAATGAAGGGATTTCATGACATCAGTGTCACTTCTGTTTGACACACATGAAGCACAAGTTACCATTAAACAACAGAATATCCAGATTTGTTTTACCCATGTTTGTTTGGTCCAATTTCATGAAAGCAAATTGATTTTGTTCCAATTGTGAAGGCTCAGACTGGTAACGGTGTGTGAGATGTGATACCTAAAACAATGAGTTGCCTATTTTGGAAACTGGTCGACAAAAGACAAACCACATCAGCATCCGTCTTCTCAACAGGTTCCCTAAAATAAGCTATATTTACCTTCAACAGACAAGGACCCTGTCGCGGTCGTAGGAAGGATTATCTGCTGGGAGTAGCGAGCCACAGAGTCTGCAGAGGAAGGACGCCGGGTGGACAGGTGAGACAGAGCATCAGACTTTGTTCAACTTAAATCTCAAACCATCGATGGAGGCGTGACAGGAAACTATATATTTGTCACCGTGTAAGGAAGCTGAGAAATGATGTAGTTTGACTTCTGACTTGTTTATAACCACACAGATTGCAACAGGACACATGATCCATTTTCCTTTTTTTTTTCAATCCCGAAAGCAAGAAAATAGTCCTGCACGTGCCGAATCACAGCGGTGCTTTGTTCCATCCTTATCTGCCCTGACCGATGCCGGCGACGTGTGGAAAATACTCGGGGAAAAAAAAAAAAACCTGCAGAGAAAAGGTTTGTTGGCCTAACACCAAGCCGGCCACCAGTCGTGCTGCTGTGAGGGAGATAAGGACGGAGGGGAGTGGACGGCGTTGTGTTTGAACTTCACATAGATAGTGATGACTTTATTCTTTTCTGTGTCAGTCATGCACTAACTGACCTTTCTTTCTAATCCCTTTCCTCAGTCGCAGTATTTGTCAAAAGCTCGGGCGGCGTGACCTCCTTCCCAGGGTGATAAAATCTAATTATTTCCATGAATGGCTCCGCCCGCCGCCTCGCTGTCACCAGCATTGAAGCTATAGTAATATGTTGCATTCTAGTAACAAAACATGAATACATGCTATCACTTCTGCATGTTAGCCTTCTCCCCAGGTTGTGTTAGGGCACCCAAGCAGTCTTCTATTAAAAATAAATGGAGTGCTACATAGAAATCTGGTCAGGTGTTGTTTGTTTGTGAATGTGTAAGTAAAGTGTTCCTGGCCCCCGGAGTCCCTTGAGTGCCTGCCCTCCACTGTCTTGTCCCCAGCAAACATGGGAGGGCAGGTGGAGGGGGTGGGGGGTTGAATCACGTGGGTAATGTACCCTGCATTATTTATCGCTTTTCATTCATGTCAATCCTTTGTGCCCGTCTCCAAATGACATTTCAGGGGTTGAGGGGGGGGAAAAAAAAGCAACAAACAATGTAATGGAGAGAAAGACCTTCAACGCAGCACGATGGAGCTGGAAGACGTGTGATGGATGAAGCCGATGCCTTGATTACCACTTCTGGGTGCACAGATCGTATGTACACGAGGCCGGGAACGCGCCGGGGCTGCTATATAACATGACATCCTCGTAATTAGGAGGGGAAATATGTTGGATATGCTCGCCTCCTCATCCGATCTTCGCAGGCCTCGCTTTCATCTGTCAAGTCTAATGAACAGATGTTGCTCAGCTGTTGGAGTCAACATGATGGACCGAGTCGCTGGCAGGCACATCCTTCTGCTGGGAGGGAGTGAGAGGGGTCATCTGGACAGCGGATAGCCTGCCAGGGTGCCTTGACTTCCCTGTTTCTCACCTTCTCTCTTCCTCAATGCTGCCTTGACATTCTGGAGTGGTTTCCACCCCCCACCCCCCACCGTCATGTCCATCTGAGCCCTTGTCAGCCATTCTGTCGACTGATCACCCACCTGTAATGTGCCCTTGTCCATAACCGGTGAAGTCAGCTGGGGAGAAAGGTCGAAATGTTTATAATAAGGTCAGCGAGGCCTCAGAGAGGCGGAGGAAGAAGAGGAGTAACAGTAGGGGGATGTGATCCAAAGAAGGTTAGAGCCAAAGATATCCGGATACGTCGGACGACACACACAGAGGAGATGGAATAATTCTATATGGATTGAAATGGATTGACAATGTTACAGGTCCTTCTTATTATCAGTCTGTTTTCCCTCTACAGACAATAATAAACGAGTGGTTATCGTTTTAGTTCCACTGAGCAGATGAAAATCACTTCCTCTGTGTATTAGTAGGATTAATGTAGCATCATTTTCTTAAATCCTCAAATCAACCCGATGCACAATTTTCTTATTTACTATAATATTGCTGCGATGAGGCGACGCCTGCGAGCTGGTTCTGGCAGTCAGCTCGAGCTGTGATTGGTGGATCATGTGACACGCCCACCTGTCCTCGTCATCCACCAATCACACTCTCCCAATTTGCTGCGTATTTAAACTAAAGGGATTTCCCATCTCTCCCTCTGTCTGTCAACATCACCGCTGAACTGTATCAGCATCACTGCCTGCTCCCTCAGCCCCGCCTCCACCCAGCATCCACCTGTAGGTTTCGAAAGGGGCGGGGCCTAGGATATTCGCTCGATGTAAACTCATGCAGGGAGAGATGAGGGCGGAGCCTGGACGCTGTTCTGCTTCTCTAATAAACATTTAATCGTGAGTTGCCTGACAGAAATATATGGCTGATTTGAGACGTATATTTAGTTGGTTCTGCTTTGACAGTGTCTTTTAAACTGCTTTAAAGAGACATGTAAATATATATAGGAATATGTAAATGCTGGTCGGACAAAGATCCGTCCCTCGTGGAACACATCCAGGTGATCTTACTGATCCATTTTTTAAATTAATGACAAGCAACTGCAAATAACGCATCTGATGTCAGAGTTGAGAAGCTGCCAGACTCTATAACTCGAGGGCTTATCAGACTAACTGATAAGGTCTTTAAATTTCCTCTGGACTTTCATCTCATTCATCCCCCGCTGGAAGTCACAAAAAAATGATGTGGGGTCTCGGGGGGGGGCTCCACATCGTCCCTTATTCCCAATTCAATATGAAATGCAATTGCTTTGTCTCACATTTTTTACCCCCAATCTGCCACACTCGACCACTTTGCTCATCGACAGTCGTTCCCGAGCAGAAGAGCTCCCCGGATAAAGAGGAAGAGATGTTGAAGAGGAGGAAGGCAGGCTGAGAATCGGCTGTAAAACCTTCATGAAGATTAAGTATTGGTTCTTATTATTTACAAATAAATCATAGAAATAAAATTAAGTATTATACATATTTTCCTGCATCATTCTTAAATAGGAAAAGTGCCATTTTAACGCAGCATATTAACATTTCTCAGGCATAAATAATGCAAAAATCAAATCAAACACATCCTCCAAGAGCAACATTGACCTGCCAGTATTAAACACTGGAGCTTTTTACTTTTTGGAGACCAACATAAGCTCGACATGCCGAAATGAAATCATAGCCAAGAGACCGCTTGGCAACTTTTGGACTCGCAAGATTCCTTTGATTGAGTGTTTGTTAGCTTGTTAGCTGGACGATGCTCCTGCAGTTTGTTTTACAGTTGAGACATCGTTTAACGTCCACATTTAATGCTTCACAAAAGTAATACGTGACGAAAGAGGCCAACAAGTGCCAAAGTCCACCAAAGTATTCTATTACAAGTTTCTCACAATTGGCCCTTCAGCATTAAACTGGTAATTATACTGAAATATGATGATTTCATCATCATCGTCTGCTAAATCGATGTAGACGGATAAGAACTGGCCGCAGCAGCAACGCAGTCGGTGTGAACAACAGCAAGTGTGAGACGCGGCAGATCGGCGAAGCAGCCGCAGGCAGCGTGAGCCCGGCGTCAGTCTGCAGCCAGTGTTTTCATCACAAGGCCAATTTCTCACATCAGAAATGTGGATAATAAATATAATCAGTCGAGGCTTCCCAAAATAGTTGGTCTAGCAGAAGGGCATCACTGCACACTGATTAATGGTTTACTCGGCTCTCCAAAGATCACCTCCCAGTTTATTACAGCAGCCCTCTCACTGATACATGCGGCTCCGTAACATGCAGATTCAAGCTCCTTCTTTCATCCCAGCACGGGCAGCCGATCACAACGAGCGCAGCTCACCAGAAGTTGGTCATAAGACGGTAAACCATCACAGGAATAGCTTCACGGAAAGAGCAGACTGAGCAAATCCCCTCGTTCGCATTGAATATTCATAGGCCATTATGTCAACAAAGAGAGATTGGCTCCTGCATATTTTGACAAGAGAAAAGAGGCCCTGATTAAAAATGGGAGCCTCGGTCGAGATGCAGCAAAGCAAAAAAATGTGCAAATATATACAAACGACGGCCTCAGCAGTCGGAAAATTATGCTATATTATAAGCTTGGCGGAGGTTGTGCGATAACATGCACATTAGGATGTATCTATGCAGCTGAACGGGGCCGTTCTCTGCCCACATGTTGCCGTCGTTGGAGTGCTGCTCCGGAAGGTCACTCCCCTGATAAGGATTTCGCGCCTGCTAATTCGGGATGACAGCCCATGTCAACGAGAATGTTTTTTTTTTTTTTTTAGGACCTGATTATCATCAGACTTGCCCATGCAAATGACAGGGAGACCTTAAGGGATATCATTTTCTATTAAAATATGTAAGAGTCTAATTACAGTTAAATGTCACATTAGCTGTGTGAAATACGGAGACCCGGAGTGAATCGGTGATCAAGGAACGAGGTGGACGGGGCCGCGGAGGGATGAGTGGAGGGAGGACGGAGAGGCTTTGGTATCATTAACACATTTCAGTCACTTGTTTTCAGGTAACATATGAGACAATTAATGCAGGATATAGGACATATATGATATTATAGACAGGAAGTTCTGTATCTTGTTTTGGTTTAACGGCCATGTGCACTGATTTTAGTCCAATATTATGTCATTATCTGATGTTCTTACTCTGCATGGGAATGTTGTCCATGTTTCAAGAATCTTCTTTTATATCTTTAATGAAAAAACTGATGAAAACGGGGGCTATTTTCAGAGAACTCCCTGTTGGCTTCCACACACCAGATTGAAACAAGTTTTCCGTTACCGTGCGGCCCCAGAGAGTTTCAAGGCTCTCTCTGAAGCCACATCATTAAAATATAATGAGAGGCTGCCCAATGGTATTCCTTACAGTACCACAGCACTCGCCCAATGTCCTCTGAGTAGACCGGTCCTTCCTTTAAGTACAGTGTTGTTGTTTGTTTCTATATTAGAAATTGTTGCTCCGAATTAAAAGAAATGTTGAATAACCTGTCTGGACTTTCCTTGCAAAGATAATAATTTTCATTAGTGTATTAGATGTTCACCTTTATTGTATTTTTATGATTAATGTTTCTATTTAAGTGTAATTGTAAGTTATCACTTTCCTACTCATTTGCCATAAGAGGTGAGGTTGGCAGGTTACCACGGTAACGCACCTCCAGCCAGCATGGGAGGCTGAACGGTACATCCGAGAAGACCCATACTGATGTTTATTCATTTAAAATTATGTCGAATGAAAGTACAAATATTGGGTATGTGCATTGGTTATTCATAATTCAACTACACATCAGTTCTGTATAAAACTGTTAAAACTGCACAAAAATATCCTTTTTTCTTCGTCTGTTAGATTAAGTGCTCGTCTGTTGAAAATGTCATCATATGTAAAAGGTTCCACCTGTAATAGTCTGTCAGCTTCCATCTGCTCAGTGGACCCGCAGCACCAGAAGAGTAACACCTGTCCATCACACACCAGGAGACGCCCGGGTGAGGTCGGTGTTACCTGCTCTAAAGGTGTGAAGACTTTACCAGTGACATGGTTCCACCTCTGCTCGGCAATCTGGGGAAGATCAACGCACCCGTTTCACAAATCAGGCGTCTGTTTTCCCTCAGAATGACACGAGCCGACCGCTAATGCTGCTTCATACTCAGCAAGGCAGCAAGTCGTCCGCCACACACTCCAGCAGGACGGCTCTACTTTGGAAATGAGGAGGACTTCCTGCCGTCTCAAAGGTTGTGGACGTCACGCGGTGTGCAGAGCCGCTGCAGTTAGCTTCGTTCCCTCCCAGCTGCTGACGGCCTCCTGTCCCTGCGGGCGGATGCAAGCAGCTTCTCTGTCATCAGCCAAACTACTTTATGTGTTTCTCAGAAACGTCTTTCGGTAAGTCAAACACTTAAGTTGTTAGATGTTTGCTGCAAGACCTTTGGTCTGGTAATTGGGTGCAGGTGGTGAGAATCAAGGAGAGGAGACGGATGTTTGGACCTGTCGGGAGATAATGGGACCACTGTAGACTGGAATAAGAGGCCAATCGGACTTATGGAATATGTGAATATTAGTTATTGCTGCTGCTTTTTCCTTCTTAGTGTGTTTAAAGGTGTGATTTTAGAGGTTTAAATTTGAACAAAACTTCAACATTCTGACCTCTTGAAGGCATTTCGGGTCGTAGATAATACATCATCCTGTGATGTGACAATGTGATGATATTGATTCTATTGCAGGTTTGTCCACAGCCATGATGTTGTAAAGGTAAACCAAGCACACTGAAGACAGTGCCTGTTCAATAACTTTAAGAGTTAAATCAAATTATGTCCTAAAATGAAGGCAAGTACACTGTTTTTTAAAAGCAGGCGTAAACCAAAAACTCAGTAATCAATGTGACCAATTAGATCGATCGTGCCAGAATCAATGGAGCTGAAATGAGGAGCCAGAGAGCTTCTGGAGGAAGTGAAGGAGGAGAGCAGCCCCAGAAATTACAAGAAGTGAGGGAATGGAAAGTAGGAATAGGAAATGATAGGAAGAATTACAAGGGTACATCAATCCCCGTGCCAAGCAGGGCACACACACAACAGTGTCTGTCAGCTGGAAACGCTCCCTAACTTGGAAGGACAACAGGGGTCGGGATTTGGCCATCAGGGGTCCAAGCTGTCAGTGTCCTCCCTTATCCTGTCCCTCGGTTCCCTTCACTAAATCCCAGAGTTCGACATCTAGGCCATTGTGATCTGATTTTATCCTGCTTATCCAGTTCAGCATACACGTCTCCGGTACGTCCTCTTATAGCCCACTTGCTAGGAAATCTAATAAGTGCAGAGGCCGGCGGAATAAGGGAGAATTTGGTGAACACATTTGAAGGAAAATAGCTTTTATAATGTGCATTTATATCTCTATATATGCAGAGCATCAAATGAGTATTGACTGGTTAAGACGGGTCCCTGCAAAGTCACAGCTGTCCCGATACAACGAGAACAAAGAGGAGAATGCAAATCAGATCAGTGTCTCTGCTCAGCATCACAACGCTGACAGCAGCCACCGTCCAGGTTTACCTAAAAAAATGAGACCGAGTGGAATTAAAAGGCTTCGATAAATAAAAACAATGAATCAGCATCATCCTTCCGCTGGTTTTACGGCTTCCAGCATCCACATTACAATCAGTAACCTCACATAAACCTGCAGGCAACCGAGAATTCTGCTTGTTTGGCTCCATTCAGCGAGCGGAAATATAACGAGGCCTTGACGTAAAGGAATGTGCATCTTTACCCATTTGCATCCACTTTGCATATTCACATCAACAGGTTTATGCAACAGCGGACGCATTTACATACTCGCCATGATATTACAGCAACTGTGATCGAGCAGTTTCTGCAAAGGTCAGTGGATCGCCACTTTCACTCGAATTTTAAGGATATTTATTGTATATTATTCCTTATTTTCCTTATGGAGACGGCCAATTTTACATTGTTAGAGAGGGTGTTGTGTAACCTTAAAGAAGACATCATACTCAGTATTGCTATGAACTGATGAAAGGTTGGATTACATAAGATCTTACAGGGGTGTAAGAAGAATGAAACAAGCCAGTGAGTCCTAATAAACATGGAACTGGTCCCAGCTCCATTCGTCACAGACATTGAATGGACAGACCCTCCTCCTCCATTACGATGAGCCATTTCTCATCAGCGTTTCAGCAGCTATTGATCGACGGAGCAACAACCCTCCCCGGGATGGATGGTGCCACCACGGTGATGACGATGTGTTGCTGTCAGTCCAGGCAGCAGCGACGGACCACCGAGCACGAGGGGGGGGGGGGACGGTTCGCATGAAGGGGGAAGATGGATCTGTGTAAATGTTTTGTCAGTAGTGAGTTTTAATTGGGAAATCGGGCAGCCGACTTGACGAAGGTTCACTCTCTCTCTTCATCCCTGCTTTCATCACTTCATGCTTTCCCACGCTGTCGAATCCCTTCAGTCACAGCTCAGGTCAGTGCAGCTGCCCGATGCATTCTGGGGGCCAATCATCCGCCGGTCGCTGCTCGTGAAATAAGACGTCTCTGTCAATCTTCCTCTTCCACGGCGCATCCCACCTCTTCATCCCACCTCTTCATCCCACCTCTTCGCCCGCTCCACCTCTTCCTCCAGTCGTCCCATCAATGGTTCCACCTCCCTTTTATGTTCATGGAGACAATCTGAATCCAACCTGATGACACGTTATCTCCCTCTTCTATTCCATCTCTCCTTTATTGAAATTAATCAATCAGCAGTTCATTGAACGCAACATTTTTTACAGTAAAATATCAAAAGGGAAGTTTTGATGTGAATTATATATCGTGTGATAAATACTGAATAAAGTTTTAATCCGAGAGGACAAACTGGATGAATGAAGAGTGTTAATGTTCTACCTGTGCCTTCCCATGAAGTCGGATGTACCGCGCTATCGGAGGGTAATTGAAGGAGCCTCTGTTGTCGGCGGCTGTCTGCAGCCTGACCTTGGCGGTCCGTCTCACAAGAAGAAGAAAACATCGTGTTACTCTGCATGCTGGCTCCTTTGACATCCGTGTGTCTGCTGGGTGAAAGCAGAGCAGCAGGAGCTTTTGTAATCTGAGGTCACCAGTAAATCCTGGTCTTCTCTATCTGAAGATCTCTCCACGACAGAATGTGATTACAAGTATCTTAGTTCCACCTGGTATGAAAACAGTCTGTGTTTCCCTTCAGGTCCTGTCAGACCAGCGCTGACGCTGATAAAGGCTCGGCAACGACGGGCGCACACAAGCTAACGGGGGACATTAAAGACATGTTTAACACACACATACAAGGTGATTCAGTCACGCTGCAGGACCAAACACACACACACACACACACACACACACACACACGCTGTTCATCCTGGACAATATCAGACAAGCGATTCCAGGACTTTTGGATCTCGATCAATCAGGACTTCTGATAGAAACAAACGTGTCTGATCGTCGTCGTCAGCTGCTTCCTTTGCAAACTTCTGCTGAAGTCACGGCTGAGAGGACGGAATCGGGAGGGTTTATACGTTTGCAGCACCTCTTGCGTTAATTGGTTGGTTGACTAATCCTAAAGCCGTTACAACAGGAGGTCACAGTGAGCGGAGGCAGGTGGACCCAACATGCAGAGAATATTTATTCAAACTAACAGAAGAGGCTTAAAGAAAACTGGGGCTGAAGTTAAATCAGAACTGGCTGACTAGAAAGCTAACAGGTTACACCGGGAGAACCGAGCAAGACAACATACGCACAAGGATCTGACGAAGAACGACGGGAAACAAACGCTAACGTAAAGAGAAACAGGTGAGAACACGAGGGCAGACGAGGGAACGAGGCGCACAGGTGAAACAAATCAGGGCGGGGAAGGCGATCAAAAAGAGCATGGAAACAAGCAACAGGAAGTGAACAAGGCGACAAGGAAAAAACTTCAAAATAAAACAGGAAGTAATGAAAACAGGAGAAAATACATTTTGATGATGCACGAGGGACAAAAACAAAAACTAAAGAGGTCAAAACTCTAAAGCCCAGAACAGAATCCAACAGTCCAAATGGGACTTTATCACAGTATTATATCATATAATATCACCATCAGTTAATCTCAGACAAGAGATGGAAGGTAAGACTTCCTGTCTTCACCCCTCTACCCAATCTGAATCTCTCCTCCTGCAATATGTCAAAGAAATCCTTAATGCAAAATCATCAAACTTCTAAAACTGCCACAGAGCCCAGAAAAAGACACATTAGCAAGT
>CAAKHC010016562.1:0-11140 GCA_901007825.1 Macroramphosus scolopax | reverse complement strand
GAGCAGGGCGGAGAAGTTCAGTGTGAGTAGGGTACTGAACTGAAACATAAATGAGGTATTTTCTATCTAACAAGTGACGGACAATATTGTACCGGATTAAAAGTTAACTTCATTCATCTCTTCAACCAGATTTTAAGTCTACTCTATCAATACAACTACTTATTGTCTTGTCTTCTTATCCACATTAGTTTTATGGAAATGATTAATACTTCATTAATCATTATTTGTACCTTAACAGAGACCGATGGACCCCTGCCAGGTAACTCTGAAGGAAGGGGTTGGCCCACAGAAGGATGCACTTATCACTGACTTCACTTCTTTCTATGTCCGTCCTTTGTTGGTTTCCTCTTTGTTCTCCCTCATCTCCTCTTCCTGGTACAACTCCTCCTCTTCCTCCTTCCTCCTTCTCACCACTAGACAGAATCTGCCCTGTTTGCACTTGATGAGAGCGGAGGAGCCCTGTCCTGAGCCCGAAAGCCTTGACCTTAGCAGATACGGTCCATCGTTTGGGGAGGATGGAAGAGTTGGCTTTGACTCCTACCCAAGCCAAAGAGCAGAGCTGGGACAGAATTCTTCTTTGCTCTTCTTCAGTCTTTGTCTCCTCTGTTTGGTCTTCTCTCTCCTGTTTGGCCCTCCTTGCTATTTTGACGCGAGTCCCCACATGTGGTCCACAGTTTGTCTCAGTATTTTTGGAACTCACCCTTTCTTGAGCGCTGCTGGAGAATTGTCTTTGGGTGTCTTCTTCTGATTGCAAGAGTATTTGTCTTTGAACTTCAGTCTGCAAGTGTAAGGCCCTGCTGTCCTCTTCCATTTTCAGGCAAAGCACCTGATGGCAGAGCCCAGTTAAAGTTCTTGGAAGGACCTCCGAACCTTTGGATTGTTCTAAAATCAAACACACCAGCCGACAAAGTCCTGGGTTGCAACAGAGGAGATGTAGATACCTGCAGTTCTCTAAGCAGGCCATAGCAGCTGACCTGAGGGCAGGATCAGTAAAGTACTTGCAAAAATAGCTCTCAATACATTCAGGGGAGAAGCCACACACTTCCAGAAAGCTGTCCACTCGCCGCAGCAGTTGGCTCGCGGTGCCTCGTGGTCGGGTCGAGAGCAGAAGAGTGCAGCCCGGCAGGAGAACCCTCTGAAGGATGGCAGAGTATAGCTGTCCAACTGTGTAGGTCCGGGATCGACTGTCTTTCTGCAACAACGTTGCAAAGTCTTTTTCTTGAGTCTGGAGTAGACATTCATAGTCCCGCAACTCGTCAAACCCATCAAAGATGATCAGCACACGCCTGGGGGCAGCGAGGATTTGAGAGTACACCGCCTCTGGGTCGAAGCAGGGAGGGGCGAAGGAGGAGAGGTTGAGTAGGAGGGTCTGAAGGCTGTAAGCAGGCTCTGTCAAGGTGAGTGTTTTGCCATCCAGTAAGAAGACAAAGTCAAACTGTGGGAAGCCGCCTCTGGACCAGTCCAGGCACGTCCTCCTGATCAGGGAGGTTTTCCCCACGCCTGCATTGCCAAGCAGCAGTACGTACCGTTTGGGTCTGTTTCCATTTAGACTCTCAAATATCTGTCAAGATATAATTAGACAGCAGTCGTATGAACAAAATTCTCTCCTACATCAATGGTATGATATTTATCTGTGTTGAAAAAAGAAAACTCCCACCTGACTTCGTCCCAGCAAACGGTTTTGTCGGTCCGTGTCTCCCAGGATGACCAGTTGTTTGCTCAGGCATTTGTTTGCAGTCCTTCCAGGCCAGCGAGTTTCTCTCCGAATCATTTGCACGTCCACATAATGAGATGTGAGACTCAGCCCTGCCTCGGTTTCATCGCAGGTTTGATTCATATGGGCTTTGGCTTCCTGAATGTAGTCCGTTACACTCTCTGAGGATTTAACAAAACTGAAACTGCTTATTCAGGCAAGACGATTTAAACCTCCAGGAAACAGTTAGCTTAAAGCACAGGAGATAAGTGGAGGCCATTTCCCCGAATTTTGTAAACTTACGAGGAACATCGACGACGAGCGACTGTGGAACAGGTGATTCTTTAAAAGGAGTCGTATCTGAAATGAAGCAAGTCATCACAGTTACGTACCCAAAGGGAGAGAGAGAGATAGAGGAATGAGATGTATACTGATACTCACCATTACTGAGGTAAAGTGGTGAAGCACAAGGCGGAGACATGGCTTTGCTAGTGGAGTCTGATAAAGATCCTGGCGGGGATGAACTCATTTGGACTGGTGCCACGGCACCGTCCACTAAAAAAGGAGAGGAAAACTTAGTTAACCTACATCCAACTTAGTGGACAGGAGTTCTGATAACACACAGCACAACCAGAGTGAGATCTCGGTAACACAAACATTCAGATTTCAGATTAAATAGTTTAACTACCTGGGGAGAGGGGCGGCAACTGGAGCGTGCATGGCAGCGAGGGCGTCGGCACTGTATTCGAGGCATGGATACGTTATACATGTGATTCAGATCATACAAAAGGAATCTTACAACACCGGTACATGACCTAAGCATGTAGCACCAAAGCTCCATCCAACTCACCGAGTACGTACGTCGGTGTAGCAGCTGCATTGGGGAGTGGAAACCTAATAACTGTAGAAGGGAGGCTCAGCGTCTGAACGACCTGATATCCTGTAGTGTCTGGAACTGTGATGAATTGGATGGACGGGAGATTATAGATCCCCTGTGGAGAGGCGCAGAAGTCCGCTGTCTCTGCTTGACTTGGTTCCGAAGAACTCGTGTCACTGCCTGAAAAATGCAAAACGAACAGAGACAATATGTACATTTATATATATATCTACAAATATACTTATGTCTTTGGTTATAATTTGAAATAAGCCAATCGCCACTGAAATAAATGTACAACTCTCTGAATAAGATTCTACATAACCTGAACAGAAAAATCCTCATGAAAGGAGGATGTATGTCTTTATCTAGTCGTAGCTAATTGATAAGTCCTCCAGATGAACTTTGATTGTTTACTTTTTATCATCTCCAACTCACTACTCACACCAATATTTACTACCATACTACCATAGTTAACGTCTACTTTGTTTCAGCCAAGCCTAAAAACTATATTCCACAGGGTCAATAATGCAGTTCACGTTGATACACATCGATTCTAAGTGACTGGAGCAGGAAAAAAACGATTCTCAGCAGATCATTAACCCTGAACATACAAATGAGTCATTGGAATTTAAACGGTATCTTTTTTTAATTACTCTCCCGTTGTGTTTGTACGGCAGTCGTACCCGGTTCACTACCGCGGCAGCATTGAAGTACAAGCCAAAGGCTTGCATCAGAAGGGATCATTACTAAGCTGGTTGAGTCTGTGCCTCTTTAGTCTTTGCCTGACCTGCAGCGGTTGAGGAAACAATACTGCAACATTGCATTTTTCCTCGCATGCTTGAAATCAGCACGGCCAAACAAACAGAACCAGGACCGCCATAAAACTCTCCTCATCCATTCATTGTTCTGCACAATATGAACTCACAGGACTCCTAGAACCTTCTTGACTTGTGTTACATTACACTTGTGTTCGTGCATGGTCACTAGTGTGCACTGCATCACCAAGAATACGCTTTGAATTCATAACGACGTGAATGTTGCATGACATCGGTCTCAAGCGCGGCGACGCGGTTTGAAAGTTGAGTCACCTGGAATAGTCTGGTGACCACCAACCAATAAGTGGTCACAACCTCCGCCCACCTGAAGCTGAAATGTTCTAACTAGTTAACAGACAGAAACTTGGTGGTTCTTACCTGCTCGTTGCCTTTTTGTCCTGGTGAGCTTGCTTTCGTCGGTGCACCGTGGTGTTCTGGGAACTGGTGGGAAAAATACATGAATAGATCCTTTAAACTTGCCATTGAATGAGTGTAGTAAAACGTGTGCGTTAGATCAGGCTTTCAGAAGCTTGTGGCTGCAGTTTCCAGTCTTTCATGTCAAAGGGGAGGTAGGTTCATGGTTCTTGGGGCTCGAGTTCTTTGGGGCTCGGACTCTTGGAGTTCTTGTGGGGAGCCGTGTGCGGGCCTCAGGGAACCTCAGCTGAGTGATATTCACTGATGCTGTACACCATAAATAGAGAGAAGTTGCTTGAGTTTTCCGGGATTAACGAACACGACAAATCGGTGACCCCAACGACGTGATCCTGTGAAAATTCGGCCAGGACCACGACCTCCGTAGACACTCGCTAAGCTGCAGCAAAGAAAAGGTAAGCAGAAACCTGAGAAGAGTTTGACTCTGGGTTGCTCGGTGGACAAGAGTCCCTACTGAAGAGCGGTAAAAGTAAACGGGTGGATTACGTAATATACTCAAGGTATTATTGTGCCATTGCAGGATTTTTATTTCCACTAAGTAGACCTAGCCGAATTATAAAAAAGACCCCGGCGAGGGCCTGCATAGGACAGAGCTATTGTACCGGAGAAAAGACCTATCAGAGGCCAGCAAGACTGTGATCGGCATGTAACTAGTCCATGACGTCCATTCAGACATGCAGGTTTTTTATCCTGCCGGTAATGTCGTTACTCTTCTGTCTCTCCAAGCTGAGGAAGGATCAACGACCCACCGTGCACGCCGAGACACCCAGATACGATCACATTAGTTATTTACCTCTTGGTCTTTTCCTCCTGGTATTCGGTTGGCCTGTTAGTTGGTGCTGCTGTCCCTGCTGGAAGGCCGTCTGGGTCGGGCGGGTCTGTCGGCAGCAGAACGTCATTTGGAAGGAAAGAAAACAGTCAGTGAGGCAACATAAGCGTAAATTGAATTCCATGCATTGCGGAAAGGAACTCTGCGGCATCGACCTTTATTTAGATTAAAGAAAGGAAGTGGTAAAGAGGGTCAAGGCAAATGTGGCATGAAATGTCACTCAAGAAAATGTTCGTTAACCTTGTTTTTTGGTGGCGTTGACTTGACTTCCTCATTGTTTGAGGCCACACCACCGTTGTAGGTGTGACGTTTTTCCCTTGTGATTTCTTTTTTGTTTGTCCCAAACTGTAAGTGTTGTACTGGCTATGAGTCAATGAACATTGGAGGAACATCTGTATTAGAACTAGGTGACATCTTGTTAGCATTAGATATGTGGCTAAATGTAAAGATGCAGTAAAACTAGGGTATCGAATAATCAGATTTTGAATGTGAATGCCTGCCAGTGTGATATCACTAACTAAATCTCATGTCATTGTTAATCATTGTCCCTGTGTTGTTGATATATGTAATAAAAGTTGGAATATATGCATATGGAAAGGAAAGGATCCTTACCGCCGTCGTCGACGTCGTCGTCAATGTTCAGCAACTTATCGTCAAAGAGGAAATCGGAGTCTAGAGGAGAAATTACAAAGAGAGCAATGAGTCGCATTTGTGTTCCTTCTTGAACATGTGTGTTTTATATATCTTAATCTTAATAGACCCTTGTTAATCATGTGCTGCACACGGTATGTGGGTGAGATGAGATTCGGTTGCCGCTTACCCAAATACTTCATCAGGTGATCCTCGTTCATGAATTCAAATAAGTTATCTGAAAGAAATGAATTGACAGAACATCTCAGTGTCATTGCAGCTTCCCTTAACCTCGTTAATATCTTAAAAGTATACATTTAATGATGTTGGCAGCAGCATTGAATTATTTATATTAGCCTGTAATTCAACACATTTTAATTTAGATCTGACACACGTTAACATCTCTCCTCCTTTTTTGATTTTCGCTCCTTCAAGGGCTCCTGTTAACCCCCAAAAGTATCACTGTGATGTCATATAAGTTCATAAATTCACACAGTCTGGACAGTGAATGTGTGTTTCTTCATAATAATAAACATAATTACATTTCTGGAAAAGATGTGAAAAGATTAGAATATAAACCTGGTAGATGTCCATCGTCAGGACAGATGAACGGGTCCAGTTCCACACTCTGCATCTTGCTGGTCCCTAGGACACACACACACACACACACACACACACACACACACACACACACACACACACACACACACACACACACACACACACAGCACACACACACACACACACACACACACACACACACACACACACACACACACACACACACACACACACACACACACACACACAGAGATACACACACAGACACGCACGCACACACATGCACAGACATACACACAGATACAGAAACACACACAGACACGCACATGCAGACACACACACACATGCACAGACACACAGACATACACACACAGACACGCACGCACACACATGCACAGACATACACACAGATACAGACACACACACAGAGAAGTAATTTACTATGTGTTATAACTCCACGTGTGATCTCACCTCCACTGTAACCGTTATTCTTACTACTGTTATGATTCATGTTTTTTTTCTTTTTTCTTTCATACACATATTCATACAAGCACATACACACACACTGCACCGACCTGCACACAGTATACAAGAAGACAAAGTGTTTGTTATTGAATAATTAATGTCATCATCAAGCTGCTGACGTCACCACACTGGGAACAAGTAAGAGACGTGAGCTCATCCCAGAGCCGATGACGTCACACCTCTTCTGCGTCCCCAAATTAGCAAACAACAGGAGAAAGTGTTACCAATGACGCAATCATCTCCTGTTGTCAATCTTTGAACATTGGTGAATGTTATCTTTGCTTCCTCACGATTGTTTTACGGTCGCTCAGGTCGAAGAACACAAACAGGTCAAAGCTGCTGACTCCATTTTGGTCTCATTGTTGATCTGTTTACCTGCTTGCTGAGTCTTGATAACATGCAAAACAAACAGGAACTAGCCACCGTGAATTGGAAAAAAAGGGGAAACGACTAAAAAATAAATAAATAAATAAATAAATAATATCACCTAATCTTGAAGGGTTCAATTATTCTCCTACTCACACACACCTGACTACAAGTTATCAACCCTTTCAGATTGGCATCACTTTCACGGTTCCCTGGAAGTTCCCCAAGACATCGTTATTACCAGAAACCCCCCGACAGCCTCCTTTATTCTTGCACCACTTTACGCACGGGGGATGTGATCGGCCCGCTCTTGGCCTCTCATGCTAAGTGGAGCTCACTCTCTCTCTCTCACTATTTCCTCAACTTTGTTAAAGAAATTCACAGACAATAACTTGATGAATAAATATCTTGTTGTTAACAAGAGCATTATCAAATATTTTCACATTCAAAGTTGTTTTAAGGCGACAAATATCAATTAGACACTTGCGCGGTGATTTAAAAATGGAAAACAATACTCCACTCACTGCAGAAACCTCAATTAAAACAGTTAAAAATGTTATTTAGGACAAACACATTAAGACAAAGGGGGGAAATCCCCGGACCCTTCAGATATGATGCGCACTTTGGCTAATGTGCGCCATGCGCTCCATCCAACGCGGGGCAACATTTACCTGTCAGGCTGCACTCCGTGGATGATACCCGGTGTCTCAGGGAGCTCTGTGGGACTCCTGATGTATATTCCCTGTGAACAGTGTTTCCAGCCGCTGCAAGTTCCATCAAGTACTACATACCCTTAACAACCTACTGCGCCACTGTGCGCAACCTGACGCTCTGTCTTCCTGACACAATTCTGCTTTTGCTTTCAGTTTGCCCATCAGGGAGCCCAGACCGCCGCGATTTGGGTTGCACAGGGGGATGAATCAGCAGGAACCGGTGCTATTGAAAGCCTTAAATGATCATCAGTAATCGCTCATGGTGCAGCACAGGTTGACTGATGTGAGGAAGCCAATAAACAAGCTGCAGCTTTCATCATGCACATGGTCAGGTTGGCCATGTTTATTCATGAGGGCAGAAGTCACTTTTACTTTTACTTCATCCTTTCATTGTATCCTCCAGGTCCTGCCGGTGCTTGTCTCTCATGAGACAGAGACAAAAATCTGCAGGAAACATGTTGAATCTCTTCAGTTTGGGTGTCGAAGGCTCTACAGGGACGATTTAAAGCCTCAGTAGGAGCAGGATACATGTGTCCATATGATAATAATGATGGAGACATGAATACGTGTGTCTGGTGATCTGTAGCTCACATCCTTGTCTTTCTATCACTGTAAAGGAATTGGATGATGCATGAAGCTCCTCCTGGCTGCAGGCTGCAACACATCAGAAACATTTGGTTTCTATTGTTCATTTGCATGTTGTCTGTATTTGTGTCGCTTCGGCCTGCAGGTCTGTTTGGAAGCCTCGGACACCTGATTTAAAAAATCTCTTCCTGCTCTTGAGTCTATTAATACAAGAAGTTATTCATTTACAACCAGTGAAGGTGGCAGTGGAAAGTCTCTAAACAAAGCTGAACTTCTGGCATGTAAATGATCAAATATATTACTAATATCAAATCTTCTCCAGCAGCTGTCAGATACTTTGAGCCTACTCTTCACTCTCAGAATTCAAACGCTGACAAATAACACACACTGACGACGTGTCGACCAGGAAACACGGGGAGATTCGAGTCGGAAAGCACCTGCCCTACCAGCTCCTGCATGCCGATCTGATAAAACTACACCTTACTGGAGTGCTTTGATTCCTGTTTGTCCACCGATACTGGTGAGAAATGGGTGTGGCATTTGCCAGGAATTTGGTCAGAGCCAGATGATCAACAGTCCTGGCGAGGCAGAGACATGGACACAGGGACAAGTCATATGACTGAAACGGCTGCAGAAATATTAGATATCATACCTTTGTTTTTTGTTAATATTTTCATTGTCTCAATGACTTTTTGTGCACAGAAGGACTGTTTGAGGAGTTGTTTTCTTTTTTGCTGTTGTTGGGAAAATGGATGGGAAACCTCTAACAGCTCTTGAGGCAGAGATTTCTTATTATAAGGAAGTGAGGTTTCACTGAGGGCTCTCTACGAGGCGAAGAGGGACGATGACGTCGATGATTGTTTTTTTTCTTTTTTTACAGTTTCTGCATTCTGACAAAATTCCTTGCAGTTACTTGGAATTACTTTCCAATGAAATTGATGGAAATTCTCACAATTGTTGCATAAATATCACACAAAAAACAAAAAAAAGCATGGTTCCCAACACAAGGAAGAGCCAGTTCTACTACATTTCCTTCATTGCTTTGTTAGTTTTATTGAGCCATTTCCAAAACTTGACTTCAGTCATATATTACAAAGAAGAAAGAAACTTTGATTTCATCACGACAAACACTCGTGACTTCACTTGTAATTGAACCTTTTGACTTGAAAAGGTCAATTTAATTTCCCCCAATTACAGTTGTACTTCAGCAGCCGAGAGGGAAGTTGTACGGCCAGCAGGCGGGCGGAATCATCCCTCCAGCATTCAAGAGAGGAACTGGAAACATGCTTTCAACAAGTATTACCATTCCATACAAAGCAGAGAGGCATATACAACAATGAGCTGGTCCCACCTCTTTTCTTTATACAGTACCGATCTTTGTTGTGTGATTGGAACTGGTTGGACTGAGTGATTGTCTCACACATGCCTCGCTGCTATGCCCAGTATTCGTTGTGCTTCAACCGCCCGGCGTCGTGACTTCTCTTTGCCACAGAGTTCACGACGAGAGCAGGCCGGCCTTAAGTGACGGGAGAGATTGTGATGTGTGACACAGCTGGAGCCCTCACAGTTCACTGCACTGCAGATTCCACGTAGTCAGATACTTGTGTGGTTGTGAGTGAGGTGCATTGCCTTCAATTTAATCTGGATGGCCTCATTTAGCTGTAACAACGGTAGTTACTAATTAATTATTTGCTCCTGGACAGTCAAACATTTAATTGCCTGAGATGGAGTGAGAACATTTACCAACCCAACAGACTTCAAATATCTGTTACAGTACGTAAACTAGGAGCTGTACTTTATGTCAAAACCATGTTGAAATCACTGTCTCCCTTTACAGTTGTGATTGCTTGTTTGATAGCAGGATGCAGATGCAGTTTCACATGTGTTTTTCACCGATCGCTGGAGGAACTACAACCATGTACGATGAAGGCGCACGAACGAAAACTAAAAGGCGACACATGTCGACAGAGACCCGGGGAAATATACGATCAAAGAAACTGCCCACACAGCGAGAGGCGCCCCGAGCCAACGGGTTTGATCAGTACGACAGGTGGTTTGGGAGAACGTCCTCAAAGTCCTTACAATCGTCCCGCTGATCCCAACAAACTACAGCCGTTAAAGAAACAGAACTGATTCGTATTTCATCATTTATTTCATAATTCACATTTTGAAAATCTTTTTTTTACTACAAAACAGTTCAATAGGAAACAATAGTTGACAGGCAACAGGGAATCAAACCTGTGAAAGAGAAAATTATGTTTTTCCTATCTTGGGAGAATATTTTGAGACTTCAGGGTTAGTCCAGTAATATTCTATATTTCTGATAATAAAAGGCCAAAAACAGTGAAATCATTACAGAAATTCTAATCAGAGCTGGATTTGGATAAATCGTCTGTCAGGATGCCTGAACTTTAAACATCTGGTGGTCTTGGGGTTTCTAATATGTGGTGGGTATTTAAGATTTAGTTTTCCCTGTGGTCGCGTCAGCGTGACCCTCTGTTTTGTGTTCGGATCTCTTGTCGCTTGCTTCCTGTTTTGTTTTGTATCATTCCTCTGTGTTTTACTTCCTGTCTGTGTTTGGTTCGCTGCTCCTTCTGTTATTTCTTTCCCCTGCGTCTCGTCTGAATCTCTCCCCTGCCTTGTTCACCTTGTCCGGTCAGCCACTCGGCTCCCTGCCTGCCCTCGGGTTCTCTCACCTGTGTCTTGTCACCTTGTATGTTCAGTTTATATTCAAAGTCTCAGTTCCCGTTTGTCTGATTCTTCCGTATGTGGTACCCTGAATTCAGTGTGTTATTCCGCAAGTGACTCTTTGCCTCGTTATCTGCCTCGGCGTTTGTTTGGTTTTAAAATAAATTGTTTATTAATCGGAACCCAGGTTCAGTCTTGCTATCTGCATTCGGGTCCACCTGCCTTAACATAAACCAAACCGTGACAATCTTCACCATTGTTGTCTGGAAACTGTAATGACCAGCAGAATGCTCAGTATGAAAATATTTTAATTTTGATTAAATGTCTTATACACGCACATGGAGACGTACATACTAACTCACACTAAAGTGTACTAATGGCATAAATACACCAAGCACACGTGCCCCGACTTTGTATACATTGTGT
>CAAKHC010016559.1:0-11738 GCA_901007825.1 Macroramphosus scolopax | reverse complement strand
GGGGGGAGGGGGGGGGGGGGGGGGGGGGGGGGGGGGGGGGGGGGGGGTTGAACCTTTATGTGCTGCGTAACGGTGCAGGTCGGTCTCGTACAAGATGTTCTTGAATTATGTTTTGCGTGAAATGAGATTAAGATTCAAGTCTTGAATCCAGCTTTGAGAGACGGGGTCGGGGTTGGTGTAATGATGCATATGTGGGTGGGGGGTCACTAGACCATAAGAGGAAGATGAATTATTAAAATGCCACTCCCCTTCAGGGTCCCAGGCGATGATGTCCCGGCCCTGCTGTGAAGAAACAAAGCCACATTGTGAGCTTCACACTCGTCCATCCCGACATTCCTGTAACTCTGCCCGGCCGGATCCGTTTCCTCCGCCGCCGCGTTCCTGCATCGGTCACTTCCAGCCCGAAGGCCTTTTCGCCGAGTCCAGCGCGGTTCTCTGCATCTGTCTCGCATTTTACGGGTCATCACAACAATGCATGAAGCAATCGCAGTCTTCGGAGTCTCGGAGGAATTCGCAGAATGTGAGCGAGTCAGAAGAAGCAGACGGACAAACAAAAGAACTGCGGTTCATCCAAAAGGACTCGCAGCCCGACAACCTCCCCGACATGGACGTGCTGCTTCCTGCTCCGTCTATCAAACGACTGCTGCAGTCTTTGTAGTTGATTTACAGGCTGTGAAACCGGGTCCGACTTGTTTACCGCCCTGACAGACGACACTTGGGGGGCAGTGAGGAGACGACGAGCAGCTCCGACGTTTTCTGCGGTTAAATAAGTCGAAGCCGTGAAGTTAACATTGAATCTGCTATGAAATCGGGAGGGGGGGGGGGTCCTCATGTGATGCTGAGCCTGTGCTCAGCTGAGACGGATGCAGGGGATGCTGCGTCCCATCGGTCCGTGGCGGCGGTCCGGCTGCACAACTCTGTCGGCTTTGATGAACGTTTGCATGATAACGAGGACTGTAACATGAAAATAAGATCCCGTTCTTCGTATTAGCACTCGTCCTCGGCGACCCGATCACACGCGGAGAGCTCTTAATACAGAACACATTGAGATCCAATCACTCCGACCACATTCGGAGGAGGTCCGGGGTTACGTGCGTCCACATTCTTCCAGCAGTGGGAACCCAGATGTGACCTGGGCCACACTGAAGGACCACCTACTCATCTGACGTCGCCCGTGAGAGAGGAAGTACGTATCTCCCCGATGTCCGCCGAGATAAAAAGAACCATCTGTCCTCTCCGTTTGCAGATCCAACCGAGGACCGGCTCCTCGGAGAAGCTGCTCAAAGATCGGATTGTCTCTGCCGCCGCAATTTCCCCTCGAGCTGCAGGATTGTGTCGACGTCCTGAGGCAGCGCCGGCAGCTTACAGCAACCACAGGCGGGGATTATAAATCAGAGGCTGCGTGCGCGTATCGTGTAAACCGAGAGTACAGCTTCATAAATGACTGTAAAACTCGAATTGGAAGCAGAGTGACGAGAGTCTCGTCGACCGGCTGCGGCCGCACGTTTGTGACAAATAAAAGCCTCAATTAGAAGACTTGGATTCAAACATCAATCGCATTGCTGATCGCCATGGCGACTGCACAGAGGAATAAGTACGACTTGGAGCTGAAGCTGCTGAGTGAGACGTTTGGAAACGAACGCAGATCCGGTCCGAGAGGTTTTTATTGTTGCCGAGATGGTAAAACATCACAAGGATTTAAGAGGAAGTGTAATAAAGTTGATTTTTAAAAAGGTTGATGTTGCTGCCATCAACTTTGTTCCGGTACCGTGACATCATCATCTCTCTCTGATCGCCTTAACGAGCAGCCGAACCACCAGCAGAGTGTGATGGAACATTTGAAGCTGCCGAGGTCACCAAACATTCTTCTTTTCTTTAGGTTTCTCCTTGTAAACTGGCCTCCAGCCAGAAAACTGCTGCTGCAACTCCTCAAATCTGAGCGGCCCCCCCAAAAAAACATCTGGGAGGGGGGGGTAAAGGATGTAACACAGGATCTATATTACATCTAGAGTAAATTAGATTCACTTTATCAGAGGAGAGGGACCCTTCGACTCTTCCAGGGAATCTGGCAACCTGTCAGCCGCCTGATGAAATATGAAAGTGGACGGTCGAACACAAAGACTTCAGAATGGGGAGGCGGGGCTCCTCGGGGGGGCTGGAAACTGTTCCAGTGAAAGAATATCACATTAATTATTACATTAGAGATCACATAGAACAGCCTGAATGCATGTGATCTGTGAACAGACACTGCGGGGGGATTTCACTCAAGGTCAGAAACTCATCGGAGCCACTTCGGCTCAGCTGTCGGTGACGTTGTTGCGTTCTCACCGGAGACACCACGATGTGACACGTAGCATGTCGCGTATTTATTTAATGATGATCTAACATGCTGCAGCATTTCACCACGATGAATTAATTAAATCAGTGGTTTGCTCGCGCTCATTAACTTCAGATTGATGAAGCGTTCGGCTCCCAGAGGCTCAGACGGAGATGAAGAACGTACGGTCGTTATGACAACATAAAGGATGGTGTCGACCTTATGGGGTTGTTCATTTGGTCATTGAGCTGGCACAGTGTGGATCAGCTAATACAACACTCTGTCAAAATCTGGAGAATACTTTCACAAACACCACAACACAAGAATACTTCATGCAAGTAGAATTTTTGAATCCACCAACTGCACAGACGTCGACAGACGGGCACCCGGAGAGCTCAGACTTCCCCCAACACTTGTGTAAAAACTGATTTGTTAAATGCATCTGCCCCAATATTCAGATGGTTCCTTCCTTGGCCCCCCGCCTCACCCCCTCCACAAAGTTAGGTGGAAATCAGCCCACGAGTTTTGGTGCAATTCTGCTAACAGACGGACGGACAGAAAAAAATTCAGAGACATAAAAGTCCTTGGCGGAGGAGTTGGAGAATTCCCCGAAATGCATGAATAAGAATGCGAGACAGCCACGCTGCTCGTAGGATAAATGGCCTCTGCATTACTCATTTTGTGGCAAATGAACGGGAGTCAGGGAGGATTTAAAAAAGGAGCAGGAGAAAGTGTGGACAGTCGCTCTGCTCTGCTCCCGGGAGAAAACCTTATGACTTCTTGGGAAGTTCATCCCAATTCAGCGAGCGAGCCTGGTGTTGAATATCACATCCCTCGCCAACAACCGGGCAGAGGACAGGATCCAGTACACATCGCTTTTTTCTGTTGTCTGACATTCAGCTGTTAAACACGAAGACGTAAAGGTTCAGTCCAGCGGGTCCTCAGGAATAGCTCAATTTGTGAATTATTCAACTCCTTAGATGTAAACACCACCTCAGTGAGGGGACGTATGCAGATGACGAGCTCACCCTGGTTCTGCTTTACTGCACCCGAAAGCTGTGAAAGCGATGCAATTCAATGCTTCACTGAATCCTGAGTCTTTTTGTGTTTGGGCAACCTCGAGGCGGAACCTGATCCACACACCTTGTGGGTGTGTGCCAGTGATAAAGAGGGATGATGTATTCAGTAAGGTCACCATGCAGCCCAGAAACAAGCCTCTCCGACATGTAGAGTAATAGATGTGGAACTCCATTTAAAATGAGGCAATTCATCAGGTTTTATCACAAACATTCAAATAAAACGGTTTTCAGAAACCTCAAAAATCACTTCTCAATTCGACATGAATCCTGAACATTCAGTCTCAACTCACTGCAATAAAAGGACACTTATTTCGATCCTACGACCATTTCTTTTTGAGAAAATCAATTGTAAAAGTCACATTTTTATTCAAAAAGCGTTTCTAAATATATCACAGTAATGCCGAATTGAAAAGTAAGCTGTGTGTAAGTTACTGAGAGAGTTTTAAATAATTTTCTACTTGGTGCAATGACCATCAACCAGTGAAGAAACACTATATTGGTGGATTTTTAAATGGGGTTCCGCTTTAGGGACTCACAAAAGCGACGCGTATATGGGGGCTCCAACACCACACACACGGTGGGAAGCTCCCAACAAGACCGGAACATTTGGAGAGAATAAGAAAAAATAATAACACAAGTCCGTTTCATGTCGGCTTCAATAAGGAGTGATGAGTACAAACAATAAGGATTGTAAATCCAACCAGTCGCCACGCAGACAATCGATGAGCCACATAAAGCGGATTTGTGGGAATCAAACGAGATGATAGAAAAAAAAAGAACCGACAGGATCATTTTCAGCAGCAGAGAAAAACTCAAGAAGGAAATAACAAGCAGAGAGTTTACTGAGCGTTAAAACAGTGTAAATTCCTGACTTTGGGGCGCAGAGGAAATGTTACCCACCTTCTCATTGAGGCGGATGATTTGGTCCATTTTGTCGTCGTTGTGTAAAAGCTCCGTGAGCTCGCTCGTGCTCAAAGCCCGGTAGCCGTCCGGACAAGTGGCGGACTCCTTCGAACCGGACATTTTATTCCCTTTACAATTGCGCCTGAAGACGGTTTTTGGAAACACAAAGTCCGCACAGCGGTTCACATCTCACTCACATTGGAATGCGACGCGATCTGCCGCCCGCGTGCAGCGACGCACCGCACAGTCTGACGCTTCCGGTCACAGTCCTTCAAAATAAAACGCACAGCTGACTGCGCTCAATTGTATTGACATACCACGGTTTTTTTTTTTTTACTTGCCGGTGTCACAAAGTGTTCAGGCATTTCATACATTACATAACTTGGCAACAGACACTCAACAAACTAAACAGGTTTAGCAGAGGTGGGATCAACTCACTGCTTTGGACGTCCAAAGGAAGTCTGAAGTCTTTCCACTCAGGTCCCCAGACAAGCTTTGTGTCAGGACAGGGAAGTCTCGAGCAAGTCACAAGTCTCACAAGACTTTGGATTTTGAGTCCTAAACAAGTCCTAAAATATTCGTTTTTTAACTGAATGTTATGAAATGCTTGTTACTGTGGGTGTCTGTACTGGTCCACTTCCAAGATAAAGCTTTTAATTTTGCTGTGCATTGTACAATGACTATAAAGATATTCTATTCTATTCATTATAAGTAGAAATCCTTTTGAAAATATTAAATCCAACTGAGTTGTGTTGTATTAAATTTGCAAAAATGATGAATACTTCATTAAACGTGTTTTTATTACCCTTTTGCTAACAAGGTCTTTCAAGTAACAGTTAACTTTTAATGACATAATTGTATTTATTTATTTATTTATTTATTTTGGGCTCAGGGGACATGTCAAGTCTTACAAAGTGATACGAGTCAAGTCCAAGTGAAGTAATGAATCAATGGTAAGTATTTTTGTCGAGTTTATTCCTATTTGTGACTCGAGTCTTACTCAAGTCCAAGTCACGTGACTCGATTCCAACCTTAAATCAGTATTAGTAAAATACTCAGCATTTTATCAATACTTTGTATTTATCGCTGATCCTTGTTGCAGTTATTTTTTTCAGAGCTACTTTAGATTACAACATACAAGTAAACAAAATGCTCTTTGCATTACCCGTGTTTATAGTTTCACAGTTTAAGCTCTATATATTAAATGATAATAATAAAATACCTCACAGTAATATGAGCCCACCTTCTTCCCAAGCGACTGCCGCAAGTGTCACTTTTCATCTGTGTAAAGTTCACGTTACAGTTATAGTTCCATTTCCGTTTTAGACTTTTCAAGATTAATGTCCCCTTTCTGACGAAGTCTGTGAGAAAAGGCTTCTCAGTGAAGAAGAAAACACATTTAATTGAAGAATGTTTATGTAGATTCCATATTTGTCATTGAAGAGGAAGGAGAATGCATTTTAAAGATTTTCTAACAAACTAATTTCTGTCGATAAACTATATCAGACACAGTTTATTATTCCAAGCATGCACCAAGTACTTTTATGTGCCTGGAGGGGATCTTTAAATACGTAAATATATGCCTTAATTTATTATTTCAATCTTTATAAATAGTAGATTAGTGTGTCACTAGTTGGACAGTGTCTTGTGGCTTCTAATCAACATCTAATAAAACCTCATGTAACATGGTGAAATATATTTGTGCTAAAAATTCTCAGTAGAGTCCAACTTTTCAAGCATTGTTTTAAGCTCCGTTACATCAGTGCAGAAACCTTTAACTGTGGCCGGACTTTATACGTATGATATCGCAAACCCCAGTTGTCTTAAGACAGAGTGAAGCAGAAACTGATGACTGATCCGATATTACAATGAGGTTTATGTGAGGGATTATTAGATATGTAGGTCAACAGACTATTGGCTCAGGGTGTTTTGTTTTCATAGATTATATTATGGGTATTGTCCCGCCCTTCTCTATAATCCAATATTTCTTACTCCTTGGCGAGCCTGAGGCACAAGTCCAGGGTGTAAACTGACAAGAGAGGCTGCTTGTGGCCCCGCTGCCAACAGTGGTCCCACAGTTCATCAATGGAAAGTAAAGAAAAAAACACATTTAGGAGATCTTCAACTATCCATGTTTCATTTGCTTGGTAGCTTTTGCTTTTTCACCTCTTAGAGGAGAAGATCGATGCCGCTGTAATCACCATTCTTTCTTTCTTGTCCCATCCATCCATTGAACTCCTGTTGTAGCTCGTAATTCTCAGTATGGATTCGATGTCCCAGGCGAAAAGACTTTGACATGAGGTTGACGGAAGAAGCTAAACAAGGTCACAGTGATGAGATCAACCATGAGCATGAAGGACGTCAAAGTACGACCTAAAGTCTTTATACCTGTAAAAAAATATTCACTTTACACGTTACAAGTAGTGCGGTACTCTTCCAGCAGACTTATCAACAGACTTGCACCAGCATCCTGTAATTACTACTTGTGCCAGCAGATGCTGCTGTTGGCCAGAAAAGCTATAATATGTTGCCTTTGATATCTTTTCTAGGCTCCGGAATATTCATTTTCGCAGCGTTTTATGAAAGAGCAGAGATTACATATATTAGAGATTCTAGATCCTCCGCATCAAATTAATACAAACTATTGTTGCAGGACTTTGTTTTTATCTTCTTTCATATCCCATTAGTCACTTCCAAACCTCAGCTTTGCCTTGTGACCCTTTGAAGAGGGTTGTTTTCCAGGAAATACCCGACTTATTATACCTTTTATATAAAATTAAACTATGTCCACCTCAACCAGCTGCAACAAGAGGATACAGCTTAATGCTTCAGCATTAACAATCTAATAAAGTCATATTGTTAAAAGACTAAGCCAGTGAACCCGAGAGCAGAACACATACAGGAGGCAGTGAACTGGATTAGAGGTGTTTATTGTCAATAATGGAGAAGCTGTTTTGTGGTTCTCCTGGGGGTGAGGAGAGCCAGGAGCTGGAGAATAGGTGGAGGCAGCTGGAGCTGGGGATTCCAGGAATCAAGGCAGATATCCGAGTTACAGGGGCTGATGGTCCAGAGTCAAGAGGAGAGTCGTGCCAAAGAACTGCAGACACAGGAAACAAACGTTAGACGAAACAACGCTGGCAAAGAGCCACAACAGGAACAAAAAGAACAGCATGAACTTCATGGGCGGAGAGAGACAAGGATCTGAGGGTGAAGGCTGGACCGGGTATAAGAGGCAGAGCTGATGACGACGATTAGTGGTCGCTTGGCCCACACACACACACACACACACACTTGAATTCAATTCTGTAATCAACTGAGAGCGCACACACACACACACACACACACACACACACACACACACACACACACACACACACACACACACACGAGAGAGAATGCAGACGCTCGTATTACTTTTCCTTGAAATGAAGATCTGAGTTGTTCTCCTCAACCACTGACTTTATGTTTTTACTTGTTCCCACAATTTTCAGCAGTCAGGAAATTAAAGCAGGTTTGGTTTCAGACTTTATGGCAGCAGGAGACGAACATCAGCATCTGTGCAGTTTGCAAACAGTCGTGTCCAAGAAGTGGGGAAACATTTGTTCTCCTATTCATAGGTTAGAGAAGCTGTCATGGACCGTCATGTACAGCATCTGTAATCAAAACAAACTTTAAGAAAGTTGTGAATCATCATTTCATCATGCTCTCCTTTATTGACAAATTTCCATATTTGGGTTGTTTTTCATTGTTGATGAGATCGACAACAGTGAGACGGACCGAAGGCAGAACCAGGAGGAATGTAGCACTTTTCAGATACACTTCATTTAAAAACATTATGACAATGATATATATATATATAAACAGTATATGATCCAATCAAAAATGTCTATGTCATTGATGTCTCCTGTTGTCTCAGCCCACATCATCATAGTCCTCTTCATCCTGGTCTTCATTTTCATCACCGATGTCATCATAATCGTCCTCTGAGGTGTCGTCTGCCTGTAGATCTGGTTCCTCGTATGATGAAGAAGAAGGGAGATTCTTCTCTTCGTACTCCATGGTCACAAAGCCGAGCAAATCAGGGAGGTTTTGTTCGTAGTCCGGCACGTTGGTCAGGTTTTGTTCATAGTCCGGCAGGTCAACCAGGTTTTGTTCGTAGTCCGGCAGGTTTTGTTCGTAGTCCGGCACGTCGGTCAGGTTTTGTACGTAGTCCGGCAGGTTTTGTTCATAGTCCGGCAGGTTTTGTTCGTAGTCCGGCAGGTCAGCCAGGTTTTGTACGTAGTCCGGCAGGTTTTGTTCGTAGTCCGGCACGTCGGTCAGGTTTTGTACGTAGTCCGGCAGGTTTTGTTCGTAGTCCGGCACGTCGGTCAGGTTTTGTACGTAGTCCGGCAGGTTTTGTTCGTAGTCCGGCAGGTTTTCTTCGTAGTCCGGCACGTCGGACTGGATTTCCTCGTAGTCAGGTACCTCAGCGAGGTTCTCATAGCTCTGAGCCTCTAAAAAAAATATATACAAAGTGTTAAAGACTTATAGCAAAAAATTAGCTTTGTTTTAATGCTTTATTTAAATTAAATCTATCCTGAAATACTGGTGCGTTAAGTTCAGTCTGCCAACATGATGAATAAGGGAACATGTTATGGGAAATTCCCGGCACACAGGGTTTGACAAACACATACTAACTTCCAAATAGATAAATCATACAGAAACATACGCCAACTGGAAACAAAAGTTTACTTCTGTGGTCTGTTAACTCGTTTCGCTCAGGATGAAAAGACATTTGGACCAGTAATAAAAATCAAGGTCTTTCTATGCTTGAAAAACTTTGAAACAATTCATCAAGACAACGAATTATTTTGCACCATGTAATTAATTCACTACGCGTCAGCCTGATACACTGATATAGGAAAGATTCTTCTCCAAGTGGGTTTTATTCCTTAAATATAAGAATAAGTCACTGAATTAAATTTTCACCTAGAAAAGAAACACAGCTCCCTAATTCCCTTCTGTATGTTTACAGTCCTGCCCTGACCAATATGGCGGCGTCAGTGCGTATACATGATAGCAATGATATGTTTAGTATTCTCCGTTGTTAGAAGCTAACAGTCGTGTCAAATGTTGTTATAAAACACTCATGATTACGCCTCTTCTCTGCGTTGTTCACAGCAATATAACTGTGACACCCAAGTAAGTTTAATCTCGTTGGTGTTAGCCAAGAGTGAATAACAGTGTTTGCAGCCAGCAGGCTTCTACTGTAAGACTATATTTTTATAGGCAGCCCAGAGTTTAAGCTCATAAAAAGTGCAGGGTAGCTTGATATTCACGGGCACATCACGGTGCCAGAACATCATTCATCTCCATCTGATTCTTTTCCCTCTGTGGGCTGGCTCTCCTTCTCCGACAGAACTCGTCCAACGTTTCCTACTGTGCTTCGGTCACGACTTCACCCAGACTGTAAACCCTCTTTCTGTTCCTCTGTCACATCTCAACCACACTGCTGGACGAACTCGGCAGGACAAACTTTGGCTCAGAAGACTGGACTTGCAGTGTGAAGCTCTCTCACCCTCAAATTCTTCGGGTTTGGCAGCTAAATAAATATTTAAGCCCCCAAATATTATATGCACAAATATTGTATATCAGTGGTAAAATGTTTGTCACATTGGGGTTGCAGTGAATAACCCCGTCTCTCTGGTTCTTTATTAAATATCTTGTGATAATGTGGTGAACACTTGTGTGGTTGGGAGGAGAAAATATAATATATTTAATTATTATATATATAATAGATCCAATAAACTCTTGCCTGCTGACAGAAACTGGGTCCGAGGAGGAAGAGGAGGAGTACCTGCTTCTTTGTACTTCTCCTGGTGTTTGTGGATCCTGAGAAGTCAACAAGAGAAATGTTGAAGTGAAGAAAATACAAGTTAAAGGAAGAGTTTGGCATTTTGAGGAATCATTCTGTCCTGTCGAGAGCTAGATGACTACATAACTTCCTCTTACGAAATATTGTTATTGATTATTATTCTTATAGTTTTATTGTAAGTACTAGTATATCAGGACGGGGCCGATCTTAGCATTTTCAGCCTGTTAGCCGAAAACAGCTAAAAGCTAAGTGCTAACTTGAGTCAGATAGCAACAAATCTGAAACAAGGAACAGGTAGATTTGTGCTTTTAAGTGTCTCTATAAACAGGAGATGTATGTTTTTACATGTTAATTAGCATGAGAGGATATTGGTAGGTGTTTTCTTTAAAACCTTTTGGCACAGTTTCCCTCTGTCTTTATTGCTAAGTTAAGCTAAGCTAAGCTAACGGCTGTGTCTCAATATCTAGGGTCGTATTAATTAAACATAACTAACACAGTCTGTGATTTAATTTCACAACATGCCGAACTGTTCCTTAAAGTAGCACACGACGGTTCATAGAACGCCCATATTAAGTGTGAAAAAGAAATGTAAATATATATTACGGGAAACTGAAGTCTTTTGGAGGTTTGGAAAATCTGTGTTTGCCTGTGAAACAAATAAGAGAGAGAGAGAGAGAGAGAGAGAGAGAGAGAGAGAGAGAGAGAGAGAGAGAGAACGAGTAATTAAACTTCACCACAAGATGATAATGAAATACAGAAAAGACTTTGAGATGAGAGCAGGCCTGTGTTATGTTACGAATAGTAAATGTACATAAAAATGTTCTCTGTGTATTTACAACAGTAATTACGGTAAAAATCAGAACGGAAAACCTTCACATCTGCACACAGGCAACATCTTTGTGCCTTTTTATCAGGTTAAGACGCCTAACAAATCACAGTTTACTGGTTAGTACAGGTAAATACGGTTACCACATCTCTTGTTTCTTTATATCCTAAACTAACGGTACATGCCGCCCTTTGTTGCTACAGCTCCGTTTCCCCACAATTACAATAGTTATTCTTGTTTGCAACGAACACTTTCACAGTCAGATCAACACAGTTTGGTTTCTCTTCCTGTTCTGGCTTTTCGAAAAGTCGAACAGCTTATTTAACTAAAGACAAGTAGTTCATCATATTGAAAATGAAACTAGAATCTACCGCTCGCCTTGTTTGTCGGACATTTTCCTTTTACATGAAAGGATTGAGCGTTAATGCGTTTGATTAAGAGTGACGGTGTGTGACGGTGTGTGAGTGGCACACACCGAGAGGCTCTTTTCGATGGTGTGACAATCACGGTTTACCGACAAATACCTGTTGACCAAGTATTGACCTTTATGGTCCCTGATGGTGGAACGATTTACCAAACTCAATTATCTCAGGAGAATCCCTTTATGTGTTGGCTACATGAGAATACTTTCTCATTTATTATGCTCGTTCTCTCATCCTTTACTAGCGTTTTCCAGCTAAAATATCCAAAACAAATTGGCTCCACATGTAAGCAGTATTCTACTTCATGCACATGCACCTTGTCTGAGACACTTTCCCC
>CAAKHC010016556.1:0-16739 GCA_901007825.1 Macroramphosus scolopax | reverse complement strand
GTCCCGCCGCTCTTGTCGTCCTCTGCAAGAAGATTATTCCTGACATCCATGTGCTCCGCATGGCTATCTGAGGAGCAACGGTAGCTATATTCTCTCTATCCATATTTAATTGTCGTTTGCAACTGATGTTACACTTTTAAAAAAAAGTTCATTCCCAAGTCTATTAATAATGGATCGCTCACATCTATCATGCATTGTTAATAACGGGGCGGAATTAGAACTTGGGGGCACTCGACCACATATATCATTTCCACTATTACTCAAATTGTAATTAGCCCGAGAGCGAAACGCCGCTTCCCACGAATGTGCTTGTTTGAGTGTAATGAACTGATAGGTTAACGTGTTCTCGTTCGGCCGTGGAAATCGTCAACTCAACCCAGAGACGGATGACGTTCGTCCGCAAGACGCAGAATTCACGAAAGAACAGAAGACAGTTGTAAATCTGGGTCTTCTACCAGGCGTGTCTATTTATAGACTTCCCACACAGATATTCTCCTGTCACTATTCCTCACAGCGCAGCTATGGAGACTAGCCAACACATTTCAAATGCACCGTGGACTCTTTTCAGAGGTTTCTGATGACGTGGGCCTGTTGCATCACGACAACATCAAGGAGCATATTTTTAGCCGCTGCTGAATGAGCAAGTGTGACACACGCAGCCCCTTCGAGCGGAGGCATAATAATGACTTTAAGTCCTGAGCAGTGGATGGTTACAGTGTGCAGCCGGCTCAGCCCTTCCCCATTGGGGACAATGGCTACTGTAGCTGGCTGCACGGAGAACGATGCTAATGGGCCGGTCACAGAGACGTGTCATCGTGGGGCTCTTAGCCGTCAGAGGGACCCGTCGACAGTTCACGCTGATCAGCCCCGCTGGTTCTACCTGCATCCAACAGGGACACACAGTATCCACCTTGGTGGGATGACTAATAGGCTGCGATCAACATATCCATCTGACAAACTATCATCTCAGTATTCAAGACGTATAAAGGAGCAGGGGGGAGATTTCTGTACCTGAAAGCGATAAAGAGTTCCATCATCTTTGAGCGTCAGGACGTGGTCAGAGATGGGGAAGATGTAGCCGTTGGCAGCGATCAGACTTCCAAGGTGGATGGCTTCAGCTGTTGACATGAGGGAAGGAAGGGAGGGCGGTGTGAGAGGGCTTTCCTCTTCAGTTGTACTTACACGTCATGACAGATTTCTCGGCGGGCGTACCTGGATCCTCAACGGAGAGGTTTTTCATCAGCCACTGAACGATGTCCACCCCTGGTGTGCAGAGAAGGACATCGGTTAGATTTTAACAAAAGCACAGAAACAAATAAGAATCGAGGATTCATTTTATTAATTTCTGATCAAAACTTAATGCAACGTAATGTAACAGGTTTGCAGCCCTCCTGCTCCTGAACAGGACGATATTTGGCCGGGTCTCTGCGCCTGGCAGAAGCTGCTGGGAGAGATCTCGTGGCCTTTGGGCCTGGGGGAGCCACGTGAAGGAGTGACTCAGAAAATAGCCTCTGGGAAAAAGAGAGCATCCCCAGGCCAAACAACACTGATGATTCATCTAATACACATGCACACGCATGCACTAACACATGAAGGAACACACACATGGAGGCAACCAGATAGGAAAGAGCAGGAAAAGAAGCTTTTTTTCTGCTGTGTGACAAGGGCAGCATCACACCGCAGGCGCTTTCCTCAGTCGCTGAGGTCGTATCAGCAAAGACATCATCTGCCTCCAACTGTAGTAGCAGCAATTTAAATGAGCCCAAAAGGTCACATTTGCTTTACTGACTCTGACTCGTGCGTTGTTGCCAAAGCTCGCTTCTCTGGATGAGACGACAAAACACACACACACACGACTATCAAGACATCATGGATGGCAGGTCGTCGTTAAAGACAGGACACAGACGGACGGGGCAGAGACACATGCAGACAGTAGACAGGTGCTCACACACGTAAACTAACCTGATACCACACTGGGGATCTTAGAGAGGAAGCTTTTAACAGTGCGGATGGCTACACCTCCTGCTTTCTCATCTTGTACTCTTGTGACAATGTCTTCAATCTGTGGGGAGGCAAGACGGAAGAAATACATGTTGTTGTTGTTGTTTAGAAAAATCGATAATTATCAAATAAGTTCATAATGTCAAACCAACACAGACTGTCCAAGAAGTCTTTCGTTGAGTGTGATTTTAAAGGATGTTCCGCTCTATAAAGCTCATGTCTTATAATTAAAACAGGGCTCGGGGTCGAAGGTTAAGCTGGACAGAAAATCATGCACATATGCCGATGTGATGGAGCCACACGGAGGCAGTGATTTATTGGCTGTCAGAAAGGGCTTCGGTCAGAAAGGTCAAATGGAGAAGGTGACAGCTTCACCCCGCAGGCGGCGATAAACATCACACCTCCGACACAGTGAGAGCCCCTAACATCACACATCAGCCGCCTAAAATTAGGTCTGCGGGAGAACACACGCAGCAAACAAGTGGAATCTAGTCACTCGAGGACACAGAAAACACGGCGGAAGAAACTGTGTTTCTGCTTTACAAACTGGGCTCGGGTCAGGACTCTGGACTTCAGTAGTCCGGTGTGGTCACGTATTGATGTGAGCAGTCGGTGCTCTGAGGCTGATGGAGTCCCACTAGAAATCAATCAACATCAAAAAGATCCAGATTTTGCACGCTTAGCAGTATCATCAGCAGCCAACCACGGGCGAGAGCCGCCGAGATCGTCGAGCTGGCTGTTCTTTATGGCTCCTTAAGGATCTATCAAGGAAGTAAACACACATAAACGCTCACATACGCAAACACACACTGCTACAGTGTGACTAAGCTGATTAGGGGTGTTTTAAAGGTTCAATCCACGGGCAGCCGCTGCTCCTAATTTCTGGTTTCGCTCATCCAAAATAGACTATGTGGTGTTCGTCGGTTAGTCCAACAGTTGACTGTAAGTCACGATCGGAGGACCACGGCATCATGTTGTGCTCTAGTTTGTGCATTTCCAGCGCACCTATCTTTCCCTCTTCTTCTTGGTTATGTAGCCGTGGTGAATCCTTTACACAAACAAAGGATAAATGGTGCATTTGTTGGGGGCTATTTTCAGCCGTGGGTAAATACACATTTGGTATGCAGAAGGACGGCGTGTATCGGATCAACTGGAACCGCAGCGGAGTCGATGTTCCATATTCATGGGGAGGAGGGGAATTATGAGCCGGGTGTTTGTAACAATGGAGGCGCACTTGTTAAATGAACAATGACCGACTCTAACAAGGCCACCGTGGATTCCATCAATCCATCGCATGCCCGTAGAGGACCAATCACAACACCAGTTAACGAATAGGAGCATTCGTCGGCTGCATCTGTGCGACCGACTAAGAGCAGCTACTCGTACGGCTGATGTGGCCGTGTGGTTTGAACAACCGGAGAGTCTTTGCAGAGGCAGCTTACAACAGCCTGGGAGAGGCTGGTTGATGTGCCCATCGTCCCCACAGAGGCCTTGACCCGATGGCGCAGGCTGGAGAAGAGTTCTCATCACAAATTAATCCGCATTTTCGCATCAATCATGCAGATGGTAGACAACGTTTATCGGGTCGCTGTTGGCGAGCGCTTTGCTGATGTGAATGTACAGCATCTGTTTCCATCTGATGTTTGTTATTTCTATACATCCCATTCTTCATATGCTTTTCGTGCAGCCGAAATGTTCCACCTACAGTATCATTGCAATGAAGAGATAAGAGGGTGAAGGGAGGACAGCAAGCAGAGGGTGCAGAAAGCAACACTCCACCACCAACACAATCAAAGGTGCAATGCAACACATACTCAACCACCAACACACATAGTGCAGAGCAGAGAACTTCATGGCAAGACAATTACCAATCTCTCACCATAAGCTTGAGAGAGCATCTTGGCATGAATTATTTAACACCCACTACAGAGATTTACTGCCTCAACTGTGTTGATAAATCTCTTAGAGGACGAAGGGCAGAGATGGATCGAGCTGCATCTGCCCTCTTTGTTGCGAGCGGAGTCTTTGTATTTCGGGCCTGCCTTCGCCTACATGTGAGCAGGAACAGTTCTACATGCACACAATCAGGGGAACAATAGATCAGCATATGGAAACATTCCAGTCTTTGAAGGCAAACCGTCAATGCAAAACAACAAGGAAGGAGCTTTTGAAAAAACAGATCCAACTCTGAAGGACTCCTCCAATCCCGGAGACACAACAACACAGGAAAGGATTAAGTCCTTTTGTACAGAAGAAAAAAAAATGGACCCTGGATTGAGTAGCAGAGAAGAAAGAAGGACTCATTATCTGCCTGTAGGATGACAACTGACAAGATGAATTTGGCCCAGCTACAGAAAGAGCACCTCCTATCTCTGGATGTATAAGCTAATGGTGTTTGCAGCTTGGTGTGGAGGGGTTTTCAGAGCAGAACATTGCTGCTAGAATGTGATAACAGCCCTTTGCCCCTCGCAACCGAGCTCTATAAATGATTATCAGGAGAACACTCGTGTATCTTGACACCATATGTTTGCATTTGCAGCACGCGTGAGTGCAAATCTGTGTCAAAGCACGGCTGTGTGTTTGTCACTGCGTGTCCATCTTAGCTTTTATGGCTCTGAGGGCAGCGGCAGCACCCTGCATGGCTCTTTGATTGTTAAGAGTTAGGGAGAATGTGAGGCAGCAGCACGAGGTGTATGTGCGATACAATTAGACCCGCCAGAATAAAAAGCATTCACTCCACATTAATGTCAGGACAGGACGGCTCAGTCTTCATGTAAAACAAGCTGTCAGTGCTTCCTTTAACATGGCTTTGTAATCTGGTCTTAATGGAGTGAAATAAATCCACCTAAATGGAGCGTGACATAACCGCCATGTAAATGCGACATGACGGCAGGTTGTAATGAAACATTCACCTCGCAAGCTAATTGAAACTCTGTGTGATCTGCTTCTAAAAAAAGGGCCGAAGATGAAGCTATTAGATGCAGGCGTCGTCTTCAGAGATGAGAACGTGCTTCTGAGGGATGCATCGAGCACGGCGCCGTTAATGACTCAGCAGTCAACAGCGGACGGACTCGCGGTGGCCACATTTGTCATTGTCGAAAGACGTCCTGGTCTGAAGACGACAGATGTCGAGAAACTTTTGACCTCGAGGTGATTAGCCGTTGGTGAGAACTGGGGAAAGTTTGCCAAGTCATTATCAAACACTTCCATCAGCCGCCATCTTTTTTCTAGTGCGTGAACATATGTCCTGTTCTGAAAGTGCTGGGATGCGTCTGTGCTGCTGTGCAGTCGTGTTTACATGTTCAGAAATTCATTGATTTGTGTTATATGATGCAGAGTATTGCTACTATAAAAGAAAAGCAGATGTCAAAGCTCACAGCAGCCGAACCACATGATGTCCCGAATTAGACAGAAGAAGCCTGCGTCACTTCTTCTGTTTGCTTTACTCTGTTGAGAAAATACAATAAGGTGCTGAGTATCAAGAAATAATTTAACATAAGTTGCTGATATTTCTATTTAAAATGTCACATTGTCATTTAAATACCCAATAACTCTTGTCGACTCTCCATATTTGCTGCGTTGCAAACCCCCGGAGTACGAACAAATATGAATACGGTGACCTTCAAGAAAAAATGGAAATTGTAAATGATTATACGTCATATGACCTTAGCACACACTGTTTATATTCAAAGTTGAATGATTTCCCTATAAAATAAACCGCAGTTGGTTTGCACTCTGCAGCATTATCACCCACCGTGGGTGTTCTGACTTTAAAACGATGACAATATTTACTTGTCTTTTATCGCTTTAGTCAGAAATCATGGAGATTATTTTGTTGCAGTCATGAACCAGGAATTCATCATCACCTGTATATTAACAAAACAGTTTTTACACTATGAATGTATGAATACTTCAAAATGATGGCTTGTCTTCCCGTACTGTCTGTCGATTAATTTGCATTGTCGTATAAAAATATAAATAAGTCTTAAGCTGAGATTGCCCCTCAAGGAAACGACCAGATAGGTAATTTTGGTTTAAAGGACAGATGCCCTCTAGTGGCCATAGCAGTTGTAACGGGTGCAAAGGAGGAAATTTACTCAGGTGAGGAGGTTGTGATGGATAAATTGTAAACTGGCCTTGTGATTGACTGACGACCAGTCCAGGGCGTACCCGTCCTCTCTCCCAATGTCCACTGAGACTGACTCCAACTCCCCCACGATCCTGCAACGGGATAAGCGGCGGTAGAGCGAATGGACGGACTGATGGGAGGATGAAGTCACAGCTGCCTCAACTTAAGGAAGTAGGAACCAACAAAGCCGCTATGTTTCCTAACCATAACTAAATGTTGTTGTGCCTAAACTTAACAACACATCATAACCACACCACTGACACATTATAAACCATCATAGTTTTTCACCTTGAATGGATTTAGAGGGCACAAAACATGTAATACCTCATACCACCAATAGGGGCGCTAGTTTTGAAAACGTGCTTTTTGGAAGCTTTTAGCTATGTCAACTAGCATAGGACTTTCCTTTGTCCGAGTTTACATATGAATTAGTGAGAGCACACAGTATTTCATTCAATAACGCCCTGAAATATTCCTGACATCGGCACACCAGCTGAGTTCACGTGTACTTACACACTCCTGAATACCTCTCACAGACCCACCTGCTGATTTCTTCTCTAAATATAATCATTTTATTGAAACCTCTTCTCATCCTTTCTAACCCTCATTTCAACAAAGGGACAAAGGTTCAAAGTTGTATTTTGTATGTATATATGTATATATATATATACATATCATGTATATGTATATTAATTCAAGCCTGTTCATATTGTATATAATGAAATTCACATTATACACTATTTTAAAATGTAGGGACGGCAATGCATTAATATTAATCACACTCATTAATCACACTCATTGCATGAATTCTGCCCCGGCTCAGAACTTGGTGGATGATATATTGTGAAGTAACTTTTCAAAAGTACACAGCCTGTTAGGCCGTTTTCAGGGCCAGTTTGACCTCTGCGCCATACTGGGTGCATAATTAAGTGAGTTCCAGCTGGTGTGTGGCGCTCTGGGGAACGAGGTGAGAATAAAGCCTGCTGGAGAGAGAAGAGCTCCCCGTCCACCTCCCCCCTCCCGCCCCACCAACTGCCACCAACCAACTCTCTTAGCATGCCAATTCATGATTAGGGGAGCAGCGTGAGCTTCTCTGCTGGATCTGCAGAGCCGTGGAGAGTCAGCAGTGTGAGGAGCAACCGAGTGTGATGGTCGGAAACTGCTTTACAGATGTGTCAATGAATCATATTTGCTCGATCACACATGACCACGCACGGTTATGAATGTAGCGTGTGCATGTCAACACATGCTCAACCACGAAGATCATCATCACCAAAAGCAAAGTACCTTCTATATCCGATATTGCATTTCAGCGATGCACCCGTTCTGAAAGAGACATATTCACTGATCCATCTCCTCTAGAAATTGCCATCTCCACAGGAAGAGCCGGCGGGCAAAGCCTTTCCTTTTCTGTAATAAACAACCCATCAGCTCCTGCAGCTGAAAAATGACTTTTACACTACAGTGGAGCCATTGTAGCCTTTGCCAATACCTTTCAGATGTAATCCCCGTAATCTTGGCGATGGATGGTGTGTGCACTAACGTTAATTGTGTGGATACGGTGAAATTAATTCCCATTCAGTCCAACCTGGTTTTGCATAGCTGTGTGAAAAGCCCGCTGAAGGTTAGAAGTGGGTTTGTGCGCATCTTCCGTATTGTTCGGCCGAGTGACTCCTTCAGGTTCGTTCATGGATGAGTCAGCACATTAAGAGGATTAGGAACCAATCTGGATTCCTGTCAGCAATCCATTGTTGACATTAAGACCCTTCCTCACATTATTCTGTTCCTATGGACCGACTCCAGCGAGGATTTCACATATCCTGCGACATCCTCTCTCTTCACGTCAGGTGTTGCTCTGTGGATGATTCATGTGAAACGTAACAGAGTTTAAGTTGCTCCAGAACAACAGCCACCTTGTCCTGACGATGAAGGACAGAACTACAGGACTGCATAAAGAGTCCAATTAGCCACTGCTTTGATTGCTCACCCAGTTGGACGCTCCTCAGGGAAACATGCTAAGTGTACAACCGTGACACTGCGCTTCATTTTGAACCAATAAGATCCAAACGTTGGGAGAGAGAGAGTGTTGATGAGGACGCCTTTCACTTGTTTGGGCCGGCTGAGGATCCCTTACGGTAAACGATGTGCCGATCTCGGCGACGGGACGGGTCAGTGTGTGTCTGCTTCGATTCTCCTTCTCCATGGCAACACAATAGCGAGAGCGGCTAAGCAATTAAAAGTTTGTCAAGTCCTACTCAAGACCGGGCAACAAGCCAGCTTGACTAAATTACAATTACAGATAAAGCTTGGCGGATGGAGGGGATAATCTTGTTGTCAGTGCTCTCTAACACTTTTTTTTAAAGACGGGGAATTGCCAAGCTCCCTTAACAAAAGGCTCCTTAAATGAAAAGCTTTGGGGCAAAATTCTTGCGAGGCAAGAAGCAGATGGAAACACTTCTCGGATGAGACGGGCGATACTTAGAGATACTACAACCCTACCCAGAAAGCACAGTGACTCATCAGGTCATCTTTCTGTTGATGAGGCTGAAGGAGGACAGAAAAAGATCATCCCCCCTTTTGTAATTGTCCGTTGTTAGATACTCCACGGGTTGCTAAGGGCTTGAGTGCAGGGAAAACAGGAGTCTGCTCCTCTGAATAGATAGTCCACTCAAAAACAAAGTGCCCTGTGCAGATACAGCAGGGGCCACTTTTAAAAGACACGCCGTCTGAAATGAAGAGCCTCGGCACCCTCGCATTTGACTGGCTACTTCAATAGTCTGCCTTCGCTCCGCCGTGTCCATGAGGTGCCAGTTTTAGTAGATATCAAATATGAACTACTGCCTCAACAAGCCACAAAAGGTCATTTTCTCCAGAGGGAGAGAATCACATTACTTACAGTTCACTCCTCCGCTGGATGGAAGATTCACCTGAGGGATCATTTACTCAAAGGCGCAATGCAAAAAGCAATTTACATGCAAGCGAGGCTGCTCTCGCTGCGAACACCTCTCACGCCACCTGCATTCAGAGTACCTGTGGGGCTCTGTGAAGTTGTTGGTTCTAATAAGGTGCAGAGTCTTTGAAGCTGTTTTCTTTCATCAAGAAAGCAAAGAAAGACAAATTACATGTGCGGTGATGTCTTATCCGTCTGATCTCAAAGTTCTTCACAAGAAAAGTTGTCTTATCAGCTATCAGCTTTTTCATTCACTCACCCCAGTTGATGCCGTCCCCTTGTCTCTAAGTCCCGGCGTTACGCAATACCAAGGTAAGCTGCTCAAGTGGAGTGGAAATCAACAACAGTGTGACAGTGTCGAGTGAGAGTCAATGGATAACACCGAGCTATTCTGAGGATGAGAGTGAAGATGCTCACAGTTTGAAGCCCCTGTGGGGGCCTCAGACTCTGCACAAGCCCCTTTGCAGCTGCCAATTTAGGAGCTCGGTGGCTCATGGAAGCTACTCCCAACCGCAGTCTTTGTGAGAGACAGAGTACTGAATAGACTCAGTTTGAATCGTCTCCTACTTTATTGATCAATACGTCTTCATTTCAGCTTCTCGTCTCGAGCTAATCACGCGGAGATTGGTTTGAAGAGGTAGGACTTCAGGACCATCTGTCTATCTTTGATGTTGTCATCGCCCCCCCATGACACGCCTTTCCAGTCGGTCCCCTTCCTCCAGGCCTCGTGGTAATTGGGTTTGCGAGAGAGGAGAGAAGGCATCATGGTTTGCCTCACCCACACTGGGCCCACAAGTCTGTTCTTGATGTGTAAGACACTGGAGACAAACTCTCTGACTGCAGAGCATCTCTGAGGAGGAGGAGGAGGAGGAGGAGGAGGAGAGGAGAGGAGAGGAGAGGAGAGGAGAGAGGAGAGGAGAGGAGAGGAGAGGAGAGGAGAGGAGAGGACTACGGGTGAAGCTGTTGAAGGATTTGCACTCCAGACGCTGACAACAGAACTCCCTCTTCCTTTTCATACTCACATTAAACTCTCTTTCAGCTTTGATGGTTTGGCAACAACACAGAGTCCAAACATGTCTCACTGCACTCTAATCAGCGCATCATTCAGCCGGAGCATTAATGCACAATATCTGATGGGCCCGGTGCAACCGAAAAAAGACAAAGTCAGCATCTGAGGCTGTTATTTGAGATGACAAATTGTGTAACAGTAAAAAGCGCTGGAAAGGTTCCTCTCCCATCTGTGCTCATCTGCCTCCATTACAGCACACACAGATGGTTCTTCAGCCTGTCGTTACTGGTGGACGGGTGTATGTGTGTGTGTGTGTGTGGATCGTCTAGCACGCCGAGGCAATTCACAGCCAAATGATGTATCAGTTCAGACAAGTTCTGATTGAATCAACTATTTTTCTTTCTCTTTTAATGTCATCATCCTACATCAGCGTCTGCTCCCGGGAGAGGTCTGCACATGTTAGACCTCAGCACGAGGAGGATTCTGTACCGCGGCCGTGCTCCTCGTGCGTTCCTGCGCTCACATGCAATCAGGGGAGGAAGAGATTCCCTTGACCTTTCGAGACACATGGATTATCTGTCGTGGCGACCGGTATACAAGAGTATCTTTATAGCCCCGCTGAGTATCGTTATCCGCCGTGGAGCGGCTGTCACCCACACACGGCTTTTTCGCGGGGCGATCTGACGTCCTTATTACCTGCGTTCCTTCCACCCTCGAGTGTGAGAATGCTTTTAAGGCCTGAGAGTGTTACTGTGACAACAGAGGGACCGAGTTAAAAGACCCGTTATGTTACAGAGAGGAGGCGTGCTTAATTTAAACTCTCATAACCTGAATCATCTGTCAGACAGTTAGTGGCACATTCAGCAGCAGGAGGATATTTATTTTAAAGCATCCTTTCAAGACAGGCGAGGTGCTGAAGCAGACAGATTTCCAATGCGGGTAATAAAGCCTTGTTACGTGCAGCTTACAGGTCCAGGTAATGTGATTCAGGAGGCTGAGCCACGGGGCAGCAGTTTACGCCACACCTATAATGTGCTTTGGTACCCCGACTCCCCGAGAGGATGTCTCCTCTCCTCTCCTCTCCTGACCTGCGGAAGGAGATGTCGTCCTCTCCCTCACACAAACACTTGTCCAATTACCATCCTGTAATGATCTTTTAATGAAACAGACTGAGGCCCGAGGTGGACGAGGGGAAGCTCCGACAATTGCATCACTTAATAAGAAATGTGTTTAATAACAGGATACGCTTGCGGAAGGAGGGGGGGGATTGAATTAACAGCTGATTGACTGAATGATGGGATGAAACGACTGTAAAACACTTCAGAATGTGTGTTTTATGGCCTCAAATCATCACTCACAATTGATTGATTATCTATGGCAGCAGACACCTTCAGTGCCGGTCACTGTATCGCTTATTTCTGCATCTCAAGGGGACCAGAAACGAACCATATTACCACCACACTCTATTTGATTATATAACAGGCTTCTGGGACGGGGACTGGAGATGCACCGTGATCTAATATCCTCTCGAAAACAATAAGATCGATGTTTGTAAGAAGTAGAGAGGATTAGCAGATGAAGAGTGCTATGATTGAAAGAATGAAGTGACTGTCGTTGAAGCAAGTGGACATCAAATGGACAGATTACTTGGATTTCACACCACCTCATGAAAGGTCTGCATGCAGGCTTCAGTTCATGCCTACCTGACTTGCATCAGGCTCCTTCCAACCCTCACTCTCCCCCTTTGATGGTGCAGACGGCGGCTTGGCCACCTTGGGACTTATATTTATGAGAAAGAAGCTGCTGTGGCGATGGCTTTTAATACGGGCCAGGCCATGGAGTCTGAGAGTGTGTCCTTCCCCCCGGTAGATGTAATAGCTTCCTCTGAACCTGTTTGTCTCGATCCAAGGCCTCGGCCTGCTTCCTCCGTCCTCGGTTCGTGGACGTTCAAAAGATATATCTCAACTCAGAGTCTGGAATTGCAGCACTGTTCAAATCAACAGCTCTTCTTGTGGAACATTTATGAATGCGCGTTCACGTCCCGCTGCCGGCCGTGTCTCGGAAGCGTGGGAATAACCGTGTTAGCTTCTTGTGTTACCATGCCGATAGCAGCATCCCGACCGCCTCGATCTCCCTCTGAGCCCTGAGCCCCAACAATTCGGTTGATTACTACGAGCTTAAAAGCTTCCGTCCTACTTTCCTTCCTGTTAATGAAGACCGACCCCACTGTGTTCTACCCTGGATGGATCGTCTAAATTAGGCTCGCGTTGCCTGTGGAAGGAAGGTTAATCAAGTTTTCACGTCGTTCTAAGATTCGCAGGACGTGCACGTACTGATTCTACTACCGTCTGCATGACAGAGCTGGTTCAACCTTCATCCAGTGGAGATCAGAGAGACCGGAGCCTCTAACCACGGCTTTGTTATGGAATCGGCGTCTGCCGCATGAGTTATTGACGGAACCGACGGAGAGGGAACGGGCACACGGCAAGGTCTGCCGCAAGGACGTTACTGCTGTTACCAATCTGAAGAGGGAGAGAAGAAACTCACTAACATAAAGTGAGACTTCCTCCTCCCTGACATCAACACATTAAGTTTGTACCTCCATCAGAGGATTACATCGTTATTTTGAGTGTGCGTATGCGACTGAACCGGGCAAACACTCAAGGACGTTTATCCAATTAATTTTTCAGTGTGCACCGGTGTTGCACGGCTTACCGAGGAGTCCAGAGAGGCAACAGTTAGAGTGCCGGGTGGTTTGGGATGTGGTGTGCGATGCAGGTCCGCGCTCCGTATCAGGGCCAAGTGCTCTGGTCTCGCCTCGCAGGGGCGCGACGACCAGCTGGACAAGGTGATTAACATTCGGGACCCGGGTGACTCATACCTGCTTCGGCTTCACCGCAGAGACAATTACGGTGTCATAACACTCCGACAACGGACATCCATCATTACCTGAGGCTCAGTCGACACACTCGGTCTGACAACCCACCCTCGCTCAACCGAGTCAGACCTTTTATTTTAAGGGGAATCTCACGTCTATCTATCAACCGTTCTAATACGTCTGCAAACATTACAAATGGAAGTGTTGCCAGATGCTGCAGCTCCAGTGCATTTGTCAGAATGTTGGTCCTTTATATGGAAGTTAATTCATTGTGAAACTAGCAGATGATTAGCAGCCATATGTGAGTCTCTCCTCTCATTTCTCATTCTGAGGTTTGCAAAGCGTCTCGTGATGCGTCGAAGATTCGAATATTGAATGTAAACATCAGAACTTAATCAGTCCTATTCAGCATATTGAGGGCGTCCAACCCGAGGATGACATGCATCACCGACAGCGATACACCTTCTTCTTTGATTCGCGGTACAGTTGAAACTGGGACAGGAGAAGAAACGTTTCCAGACAAACTCCCTGAAGGTTGGAACGAGCTGGAGACGACTTCCAGCCCAAAATTGAAGCAGAAAGTTGGGAAAGACGCAGCGGTGAGACGTCACTTTAAGGGTCCGATTTGACAGTAATATGACAATGCAGTTTTCCTGTGGGGGTTAAATCATGAGCTCATATCGCTGGTGTTCAGTATTTATTCTGAAACATCAAATTGAATCACGTCCAATCTCCATGTCTGGACACGTCACTCTGTACATAAATATGGAAAATCTGCACCGTAGATGCTCTTTTATCTCTTGACCATTAACCTTAATGTTCTGTTTTTCAATCCCACTGCTCTTATTGCGGCATTAATGGATGCAGCAGCAAGCTGTTATCAGCACCTAAATATTACATCCTCCTCTGGAGTGCTGGTGGAGACGAAGGACGGAGCTGAAGGCACAGTGGACTTTGTCCACCGGCCCAGAATGGATGCAAATATTGTTCTTTATCTGCTGCGTGTTTCACTGGCCGACTGTTTGCTTTTAATATCATGATATCAAGTTAATAAGGTGATATGTCAACGTCCTGTTGGGTTTGTTTTCCAGCTGCCCCGAAGCGAAAAGGTTTTAAATCCGTCGGGTTCATTCTGTTTATTTAAAGACGTTTCTGTTTGTTCATGCGTTCTCTGTTCATCGGAGCCTGCTCGGGAGACGTAACCTGCCCCGGCCTTTCGTGGCTCGGTCCAGGGTTCACGCTCGCTCCGGGGAATGAAAGACGCTGACTCTCAGATCTGCTTTAGCCACGAATACGAGACGAGATGTTGTTGTTGTTTGTGGTTTTACACAGCAGGACTTTATCTTCCCTACATCACTGTACCACAAGAAATTCTTCTGTTGTCCTCCTGGCCGACCCTCTGCACACCTTATTAGAGCAGCATGGGTCCATAATTAATGTCATTCCTTGTTTTTCTGATAAAACCATGTGTTATTTTTCTTCTCCGTGCACGGCGTTGCCGCACGGCTGCAGTTCGCCGGCGTGTCGCGGCTGTCAAACGTGTCCTCGAGTCACCCGGCGACACCAACGACCCCTCACCTCACCTCGTGCTGCATTAATGTATGAGCAGGGTCCGATACGGGGCGAGTTCATACTGTATGTGATGACACGATGCTTTTCGTGCCTGTCAGCGTTATCAAGGAGAGCAGGTTACCGGGGAAACGGTCGTCTCGCTGCTGCTAGTAACATCAGCCGGAGGTTAATAGATGTTTTATGGAGTGAGTTTCCTGCCAAAGCAACATGTCTCAGTAATGCCCTGCAATTCTCTGCACTCTTGGCATCGTGGTTGTAGGTCTTCTACACAGTAAAGGCGACTGCATCGTCCCCTTTGTTCCATGCGGTGTCAGAAGTGCGATTGTGTGTCCCACAGAGACGTCGAGGTTATTCAGAGTACAGTCGGGGGTATTTACGGAGTGCTGCAGAGCGATTCCACGCAGCCTCCGATAAGACGGGAGGCTCAGAAGGGTTTGGAGGGTATTTGGAAGTGGGACACGGTGGCGGCGGAGGAGGACCCCCCCCCCCCCTCCCCACCCCCCCTAACAACAAGCCATGCATGTATATGCAGCTTCACGCGTCAGTCCCAATAAGACGCAGAGAAACACTGGCTGCATTATTAAATGTCCTCCTTTAAGAACCTTGTCAGCAATGTGCGAACAGGGAGGGAAAAACCAGCAGAGGAGTTGGCAAAGGAGGGACTTTCTTCACCGGAGGAAAAAAAGCCTTTTATTCCTGTCACAGCAGCTCTCTGTGGACGAGGTGAATAATCCTGTCAACATGTGCAGGCTGCCAAAAACACTGTGAATTACTATCCAATTATATTATGATTAGTTTTTCAGTGAACTTCCAGGATTTCAATGTGTTGGTGCTCCTGCTTAGCTGGAGAGAAGAGACGGTCCAACATTACTCGGTTATATAAGCGATGGAGCTTTGCACTGTTACTGTTGTTTTATCTTATTGAGCCAACTTGGAAAGCAACCCACACTGGCACTTAGCATGGAGGCACACGGGCTTCAGGATGACCCTGACAGATCCGGCCATACCAGCGCCTCAGATAAAGGCTCAGCAGCAGAGACGTTGTTAAAGCGGTGCTACGTGATAAAGCGCCGGGAGGAGTCGTCCCCCAACGGCCGCGGAGATGATATCCAGAGCGCTCGGCTAAACTGTGTTATCTTAAGTGGACACTGGAGCAGCAAATAGCAGCTCATAGACACCTCGGATGGTGGTTCGTCTTAAAAGAGGAGAGATATATCTCCTCGGGGCACTTCAGGAAGAGGAGTGTGACTCATGGACGGCGGTAGCAGATGAGCTTCACTCTGACCAGCACAACTCGTTGGCCTTTCAAAAAATCAAACATCTGTCTGTCCCCGCCGTGGCAGGAAGACGGAGGATGTCATTTACTGTAATTTCATCTTCTCCCGCACACTTGAGGGAGATTTAGCGTCGACCCGAGTGCGGGACGGCTGTAATTTTATACACATTTTTTTCCAGTGTTTCCATATAATCAGCAGCTGGAGGGAAGTTCCTCCGCGTCACGTCTGTAAATCATCCTGAACCCCGATCGGCTGACAGCGCCCGACAGGAGGATGTGGGCAGACACGTCCTCGTCTCCCACCACTCAGAGTGCGTTAGCTACAACATCCATCCAGTCCGGAGGAGGGACCAGACGTGACAGGAGCAAATTAACACCATCATGTTGCGTACAAAAGCAAATTCAAAGATCGATCCGGCCGACTGAACCGTGCTGTTTTTTAAAGGCCCATCTTGTCCTCCTTCCCTTTACACACTCCATACGTCCATTCTACTGCCCCCTCAGTTTTAAGATGACTGCAAAGTCAAATCTGTGTGTTTGACCGGGCTGCTCTTAATCCCACAGCAACACTTTAGCAGCGTGTCGACGACAGCAGCCGTCACAGCTCGGGAGAAGCGACGTCCCGGCCCCGAGGTCACGGAGGGGAGACGGAGCTTCACGACGCAACTCCTGACAAGAGATCTCAGCTATGAATAGACTGCGAGAGCTTCACACCATCAAAGCAGTAGAATAAAAACCCAGTTGAATTGCATTTCCCAGCATAGTTTTCTCCTCCTTATGCTTCGCTCTGTGTTTGTGTGTCTCTCGGTGCCGGTCCTGTTCATCCGCCTGTCATATTCTGTCTGCCGAGCGAGCCAAACAGAGCAAGGAAAATATCAACAACAGGTAATCCAGCGTGAACTGTGTGTGTGTGTGTGTGTTTGC
>CAAKHC010016555.1:0-21493 GCA_901007825.1 Macroramphosus scolopax | reverse complement strand
AACACAGATGTCTGTCAGACTTGGACACTTGGGACAACAAGCAGCAGTACGCAGGACTTGGAGGACACAGAATGTTTAGTGTCTGAGGGGAAGACATCAGAGCGATGACGCCGTTACATCAAGCACGGCAGGTGCTGCTGGAGTTGATTACAATCATGCACGAGAGAAGATCAATTGAGCATAAGAAGATTTCTTCTCCAGAAATCGGAGGTGACACGGTGGTTCTCCAATTATGACAAGGTGCTTTTGTGCACAGAATGAGAGCAGCATTAACAAACTGTCAGATGAGTGCATGTGGATTCTAAGAAGGAATTTCACAAAGAGAGACTTAGTGTTCAGACATCTTTCACGAGTGAATCGGCTCTTTGATTGGAGCCGTCGCAGGTCGGTCCCTGCAGGCTGGATGTTGTAATCCTCCAGGTGGAGATAAAACTGCAGCCATCGTGTTATTGTGAACCACGTTTCAGCGAGGCGCCCCAGAGGAAGCCTCTCTCATGTTTGTCTGATTAACTGGGGATGCGAGCACGAAGCCCGTGAATGAAGACGTTTCAGGAATACAAATATCCGACCCAAAGCGGCGCTGATATTTCACCTTGGGAGTTGTGCTGGACCGGCTAGTCGATACAAATGTGAGCTGCATCACAGGTGAGACTCCGAGTGCCTTTCCACACAGCAGCCCTGGGACCAGGAGAGGAGGGATGGGGGAGGGAGGCACAGCGAGGAGAGATAATTGTTTACCAGAGGCCTATGTAGCCGTCTCCTAGCAACAGCTCCGACAAGCTCTGTATCAGGTGTGGCTAACCATGGCAGCCTGTTAGCCTTTTGCTTCTGTGTGTGTGTGTGTGTGTTTTCATCGGAAGTATAGCGACTTCACCAGCGTCTCAGGCGGAGATGAAAGGACTGGGAGGACTGGGAGGAGGGGGAGCCGGCGTACACGCCCCGAGTCAAAGTGTTTGAATGAGCCACTCCTAAAGCCTCTGTCCTACTTCTTTCTAATATTAAGCACACTGTTTCTGTACAGTGTCCCAATTCTGATTCCCCCCTCACACGGAGCTCAGAGCTGGTTGGCTCATTTGCATGAACCGCGAGTGATGAAGACGAGCAGACACAACAGCGACATGAAATCAAGACGGCAGACTTCTAACGCTTTTTCTAACAAATCAAAAAAAGTAAACATTGTTTTCTTTTTCTGTTTGCGTGAGGTCACATTGATTAATTTGGATGACGAGCACTGTGGTGGACATCTGAGATATTTAAGTGAACTTCAAGGTTTGTAAACCTTTTTTAAGTAGAAGTCTCACTTCTTTCTGCTCCTTTTTCGGATACCAAACATCTATTTATGACCTCACTATGGGTCTACTGTATGTCACTGTTCATTTTATTGGTTATTTATTCCTTATAATTGTACTTTTAGCTTCTTTATCTTCACGATTCGGAGCTCTGGACCTTCTGTCCTGCTACATGGCTGCAAGCTTCAGTGAGCAGTGGGAGTGACGCTGCTGAACAAATATCAATATCGGCCAAATTGTTATGTAAAAACATCCGTATCAACCGATAACCTCACGAGGTGAATCCCTGAACCTGAATGTGTTCACTGAGCAACACAGAGCTGCTCAGAGGAAGACCGAGGAGGAAGCAGTGCGATGCACCCAGTGGGCGGCGATGACTAAAGACTTTTTGCTCCACCTTTTGGTTGCATTACCATCAATAGGATTACCTTAAGAATCGGCCGAACAACAGGTTGTATAAACAAGTTCACTTCAAGCGTTGTGAACCGCTCTGACACGTTGACCCCAGCGGTCCCATCGCAGGCGGCTGCAGATAAACAGACGGGTGTTAAAATGGGTGAAAGTAGAAGAAAGCTACACATGATATCTCCTCCTCCTTTAGTATATATAAGGACATAACTTCAGTTATGCTAATATGTCTTGTAGTACAAGTCGATCCTGTTTGATCCCGTGAACCCACTCTAAGAACCGTCAGCAGCGTTGAAGGCGACCCGACCAGACTTACTACCCAACAATACATCAGCCTGACAGAGCACACGAAACACACGAGGCTGGAGCAGCAGGCCAAAACCATTCAAATAGTTTGGGTCCGCTCCAGGAAAAACAATCTTCAGCAGGTTTGGGCAGATTAACTCGTCGTTTAATGTGTACGAGATTGGCAGCGCTGCCACGTTTGAGGCCATCAGCCTTGTGAGATGTGTTGGAGCAGCAGAGCAAACTTTACACTGGCACACTCCCTCACTTGATCACAGATGAACTCCCGGGGCCGGAGGGTGTGTGTGTGTGTGTGTGTTGTTCTTACAGGAATATAGGTGTTTTAATTGCTTGGTGACACGCAACATTTACACTAACTTCCCGCTGATGTATCTGGGAGGCGGGCGGGACCGGCAGTGGAGCAGAACTCACTCCGCCACAACTACCGGAACTTCACTCGCCACAATCAGAACTCGGACAGCCAACACGAGGCCTTCACTTCAAGTCAGGTGGCTGTTGGACGGAGTTTCTGTCGCTGGCTCGTTTCCCTTGAACGCAGCGTGCTACAAGGGACAAACAGTCCGGTTCGGCCGCACCATGAGTCAGGATGATTAAAGTCTAGTTTGGTTTGGACACAAAAACACTTTAAAGTTTATAGAAAGTTCAATGTTTTGGTTCAAATATTCGCTGCTGTTTACGTGAGTCACATCGACAGTCGACCCGGTGACGGACGCAACAACAGAAACGGTGTAAAGCGACGACACGAGTGCAGACGGTCGATCGAAAGACAGATTCTAACTGCTTATATTCAAGTGATCAATTATAATTAGGAAACATTTGATTGGGATACATTGAGATACCTCCCAGCCATACACTAGCTTTGTGCATTTACTCACACCCGGAAAGAACCACTGAGTGTAGGCTGAGCTCCGAGGCAGCAGCAGCATCAGTGTGTGTGTGTCTCTACTGGCATGCTGGCAAGAAAATCCAGAACTGCAGAATCACTGGAAGATTTCCAAAGCATTATGCAATGGGAGTAAAATCAGCCATTAGCGAGTGCATTATGCTGGTGCAGTAGTAAATGGGCTGAGAGTGGGCCATGATGTCTCTTTACAGAATAAGAGGTTCTTCCCTTAAATGAGGGATGATTTTCACGGTTGCACCCCGGTGACACCGCAGCAGGCCGGGATGAAAAGAGCTCTATGAGACGTGGTGTCAATTCAATTCTATTTCTGAGCTTGTAGGAAGATGAAAACACACTCCGGGCTTGCGGAGCTACAGTTGATCATTTTTAGTCTATTGGCTTGATTGCCGGGTTTTACCAAAATATGACATTTCGCAGGAGAGTGACACATGTAGATGGTCTCCGGATGTGAGTATGAATTGTGACGCCCACAGACGTATCACATTTAAAATGAGGCGAGCGAAATACTGCATGACTTGCACTTTCTGTTTCAGGTCTGGGATTTGCAGAAGAGTAAAGGCTACATCGGTTACCATGGCGATTACAATGGGCGGTTGGCAGGATGACACAGCCAATAGTACACTGCATCTCTGTGTCTCCAGTAAGCAAAGTGACAACGGCGAAACGAGCGACCCCGCAGGCGTGTTCCGACATCCGGTACTGGAATAGTGCAGCGCTATCAGCCGGGGCCGCTCGACCAACAACCAACAGACAACACACCAGAATAAACCTCTTCACCTACGGCTCGAGGTGCCGGTCACGCATAAGAGACTCCCAGTGCTTCGTCGTCCACGTGTTGGGAGAAGGATAGCGGTGCCATTCAGAACAAAGCAACGGGAGGCGACTGGGAACTGATTAGCTGAGGTGTTGCAGTTAACTAACCCTGAGAAAGGCCGGGTATAAAACGGCTACGGGAAACACCGAAATACACTCAAATATAAACCTAAATCAAACCTTAATAATACTATAAGGCTTGTAGTTATTCCGCTGATCACGACTCAAGTTATTTGACTGTTTATTTATCTGCATAGCTTAAGAAAAGCACAAATTTTTACAATTTAGACGTTGGAACCAAACAATGCTTGATTTTACTAATTAAAAGAATTAGCTGCCAATTAACTTTCTGTCCAACAGTTACTTGACAATTCACTATTTTCTCTAAGAAACTTCCATTCAATTCCTTCCACTCACTTTGAAGCGCGACACCACCGAATTCATCACCTGAATGTTGCGGCTTTCAAAAAGTACATACATTCATGTGTCGTTCAGCGTGTTCAGTCTCACAGAACAAGTGCTTAGCGTGTTTCACACCTTCCCCGACCGCCTAATTCATCAGCTATCAGTCATCTACAGTTGGACAAGCCCTAATTGCCCCGGAGGGGCCACCTGGCACCCACAGCAGGGAGGAAGCTGTGGGATGCAAAGGGGATAAGGGGCGTGTCCATACCAGCCAGCTATACACATCAAACTGCTGCCTGGAGGCATCGTTCACTCCAGATGACCTAATAATTCACACTCACGAGTCTCAGTCATTCATCATCATAATAGAGAATTAATTGGAGCATTCATCACACGAGCTCAACCACACTCCATTCCTGCACACGGAAGGTGAAAGTTTTCCGTGCATAAGAGGCGAAAGGTCGATACCTCGTACCTTCCAGATTGTTGCTAATCTAGTCCGACGTACAAAGAAAAACATTGTTATGGTATGTGAGGTTTTGTGGTGGTTTCCCTTGTGTTCCCCGCATGCAGTTACCATCTATCACATGAATTAACACCCCGATGAATTAGCAGACGTCATGTTCGGTGGTGTACTGCGAGGCTGGAACCGTCTCTCCAGGGTCCGCATATATATCAAAGCATTTCTCCCAGTCTAATCACCCTATCATGGCCTTGGCAGGTGCAAGCTGGCGGACTGGACCAAAGCCAACCTTCATATATCAGGGCAACTTTAACACATGACCCAGGTGACATTGCAGCCGCTGGAGCTGCAACAGGATCCTCATGAGGCATGCAGACATCCAGCCACGATTCTTTTGATACATGGGATTTTTTTTAATCTTATAAACTGTTTGCTGTGATCCGACAACAAACAGTCAAACCACTCTGGTGTCAAACCTGTTTTCTGCAAGGGACACATGACTTAACTTCTGCAGGATAAATAGTTTAATCATGTGTTCTACCAGGTGTGTGTGTGTGTGTGTGTGTGTGTGAGTGTGTGTGTGCACATACACTAAAACAATTAACTTATAATGTTTCGCCTTCTAAACGGACTTTAGTGGAATCCCTCCAGGTAACACTGGAGTAGTTTTATGTGTTTAATTGGGGAACAGATTCACACTCACCGGCCACGCGAACTGGAAAGGGATCAAAATCCTGCCGGCATCGTCGATTTTATTCGGGCTGTTCTTCGCACTCTTAAAATAAAAGGTATTTCCACCGAGAACTTGCGTAGATCCAGCTCCAAAGGTGCAGGTGCCGGTGGTGGTGACCTCCATCTGGTACTCCTTCAGGCACACCGTAAAGTAAGTGTCGCACTCGTCTCGGGTGCAGCGCCGGTCCGGGGAGCTCCTGGAGCCGTCGCAGCACTCCCCGTCCGCCAACTCGCCGTTTACATTCTCCACGGAGATCAGCTGCAGCTCGAAATAGCCGGTTGACTGGGACACCTGGAGACAACAATTTAAAAAAAAAATTACATACAGGCCCGTGTTATCGTGCATGATTCCAGGCTGCTCACATTGGTGCGTAAAGACGGACAGGTGGCCAAACACTCTCCATGAAAATCAGTATTAAGCCCCCTTTGCAAATGGGGCGACTGTTCCAAAATACTGCGTTGCATCATGAATGGAGCACGTGAACTGGCAGGCTGGGGGCTCGAATTAACCGCTGCAGCAGCCAATTGATGCCAACTTACAACTTGTTTGGTTCAGGCCTATATACACCCCCCCTCCTCCTCCCTGAAGGAAAGAGAGGCATAAAGGGCTCAGCATTGTCACCGAAATGGAGAGAAGCCTCTATCAATTCAACCCTGTGATGGTAAAATGATCACCACAACTGACGGCGACGTAATTGAATTATCGATTAATGTGATGCGAATATGCGATACCGGGGAGCAAAATGCATCTGCCCACGCCCACCAACTTTTAACACTGCTTAACATTTTATTTGTGTGAAATTATTATTATTTTATTTTTTGAATTATTATGATTGAATTAAAAAAAAAGGGGGAGCAGTCTTACCTTCGTCCATAACGTCAACAGCAGGCACACTGTTGGGAAGCAATGCCTAATCCTGGTGCGATTCCACATGCCTCCGATTAATTAGAGTGACATAGGAGGGAGGGGGGGCGATAAGAAAAGACAAACAGCCGCAGACCCGGCGACTCGTTCCTCCGCTCCTGACATGCAAAAAAAATCAATCTTCACATGCGTGTTTTCCACCACCATGTAGGTCCAGGATTCAGCGCGGCATTACATGCGTGTGTGTGCGGCTGCAGCGCAGTGATGGTCCACGTACAGGAGTGTCCCTCCGTCAAATCTCTCCACGCAGCAACTGAGATGTTCCGTAGCCACAGCCTGAGGAGAGGATGTCTGCTTTGATTGGCAGCTCCGCAAACCACTTACAAATTGGCCTGCGGGCAGTCTCTGAGCCAACCGGATTAAGGGGCGGACAATAGTATAATAACCCCCGCCAACCCCCCCTCCTCCTCGTCCTCCCCCAAAAACTTGAATTATATGCTTTTTTTTTTTTCTTTAGGACATGCGTGCACACACAAAAAAAAGGGCAGGGGTCTGCTGTAATTACACGATTTTATAATGAGTGTAATTTGAAATTGGAAGCGTATCTTCATTTTAATTACAGACTTTGAGAGGCGCAGACTGAGCGTTTAAGTGTGTCTCGACAAGTTTGGAGAACCAAATCAAAGATGACAAATTGCTGGTGACTGACATGCAATCACAATGACAATGTGATTATAGTTTACGATCAAATAATCGGCTTAGAGGGAACTTTGGTTCTGAAGGTGTTTTATTTTAAACGTCACACGTTTTATTTATTTTTTAATTTTAATTTAGTTGTTTTTTTTAATCATCATCCTGCCAGAAAACTAAAATATTTACATTGGTCCTGAACACAGTGGCTCAAGATAATAACATAAACTAATTTAAAACTCTCTCCAGGTTGTTTTTGTGCATCGCTTTCTGTCGCAGGGCTCTTACAGATAAATCTGCCCTGACAACCTCACAATTATACAACAATAAGAATAGACTTTGTAATCCAGCAGGTTTAGTTAGGTCCTCGCTTCAATTCAACCAAACATTGCAGCAGTTTAGAGCGCCCTCTACTGTTTGCATCCGTCCCCTGATTCTCTGCAACATGACAATATCAAGAAATGAAATAAGCAAAATGTCATTTAGTTGCTTATAATGTGATATTCTCGTCATTTATCACATCTTGCATGAACCCCTCTTGGTGCAATATGATTACAATATGTAGACATGTTCGGAGGTTTGATTAATATTAAGTTTTTTCTCTCTGTTTGCTGCTCCGCCCTAACACAACTGATTCTTTCCATCCTAGTCGAGAACATTAATACAAACCAGACATTAGAAGTAATAAAACACTTAAGCACTTGCCCTTTTTTTTGCAACTGGTTAGCTGATCCCTTCTTGTTATGAAACATGTGCAGCCTCCCTGTGGATTGACAACACCAGCAACAAGTGCTTTTATTCCCTCTCCTCATACTGTACATGCAAACAGACTCATGAAAACATCACAAGCTTGACTTTAGTATATTTGCATCACCTGACGTCATCGTCAGGTGACCTGACGCTTGTTGACAGATGGCAAACGGGGACTGTGGCAACATGTGAAGGGACATACCAGGTTTCTGTGTGTGTTACCTCACATTTAGGCTACTTTTTATACGTGATAATCGTTTCTCAAAGCAACTAGTTTATGTTCCATTTTCCTGTGACATGTACCATTCAACAACAGGAGCTACTCCGCTCCCTTTGGTCCAGAACAACAAGCAAGAGGAGCTGTCAATCAAAGTGTATGTGACAGCAGCCCCCCCCCCTCCCCCCTCCACGTCTCTGTCTCCTGCTCATCAGGTGACTGCCAGGCCGACAGATAGGCCTTAAAGGAGGCTGCCGATAGCCTGAGCCGCTGCAGCCGCTTTGACTGGAACATTTCACACACTGTCACAAGTACATGAGAGTGCCTTAAGTTGGATCACACCTGGTGAAGGGCTTCGAGTGGCGACAAACAATGTGTGTGCCCTCTGTCGTGCAGGACTGTTACAGCCACAGTTCTGGTGTGATCTCTAGATGGTCTGTCGCTCCACCACTTTGGTCCCTACTGAAATATCTCAACTATCAGATGGATTGAAATCAAAGTTAACATAATAAATGTCATTTGCATTGTACTTGCTCTTTAGCTTCACTCAATGTTACATTCATTGTAAATAATGCTAATGCGCTAAACCTAGATGGCACACATGGTACGCATTACAAACATCAGCACATCAGCGTGGTCACTGACTGCACACTGACGTGAGCCATTAGCTCAAAGCACAAAACTGCTCGTCTTGTCTCCCTTTGTGCTCCAAGATCAGCTGTTTGATCACCAGGTTCTTGTGCAGAACTTCATTTTGTCTGCAGTAGAATTTAAAGTGCTGACTCCAGACACGTTTTCTCTTCACAGTGGAAATGCCTCCTTAAAGAGGTGAGTCATTAATAGAGAGCCTCTCCATTAAAACCCTGAATACATTTGTAAAGAAACTCCATAAGCAGGAATGAGCTGCCAGAGCAACGTGGATACATTCTGCACTTAAATACAAAATGAGTTGACCAATAGCAGACCTGAAAAACTAAAATATAAAAAAAAACATGCAATGTAATAACGTCAGAAGATTATAGTTTCATATTCCTCATTTATAGCACCAAACTGTATAATCTCCTGAATATTAACACCTACCAAAGGGCCCTGCGTGGTGTGTGCCTACCATGTCTCCCTGTTTGCATACAACCACATGCATGTGTGTGAGGCACAGAGAGAGGAGTGTGTGTGTGCAGGAGGAGAAGGGATTATGAGTGGGAGCACTGTGGGGGGTTTGCCAGCCTCCAGGGGGGAGGTGAAGTGGATTTCTTCTCTCATCCATTTTTCATGGCTTTTCTCCTTTCAGATCTCCAGTCTCTGTACATACGGCTGACGGGTCGATTCTCTTTTATCTCTAAGCATCTTTTGGGGACTCGCCGCGTGTGTCTGATGGTGTTCGGGGAGGGTTTCGGTGGCGGCGCAGGTCAAGGTTGACGCACGCTGTTTCTATCAAGCTATAATGACGGGCTCACCATGCTTGCTATTTAAATGATGCTAATTTGCTGATGTTCTCATATTTTTAATTGTGGAAGGCAGCTTTTCATATCTCCTTCTAATGGCTAAGTCACAGGACACTGAATATTTAGCGGATGTGGCCCTTTAGGGATGAAAGTGATGAAGCCTCATCTCAAAGGAATGATATGGAGGTCAGTCCACATGGACCGCACATAAACAGTGCTGTTTAACAGCAGTTTATTTCCCCTGCGGATTCAGTCAAAACACATATGTCTTTTAAAATATACCGTCAATAATTAATGACCTCGATCGGAGACTTTCGACGATTCAGCATCTTTTGGCTTGTGTCTCCTGGTCACCAAGCCTTCCCCCTTTGGCTCATTGTGCAGAGCAGAACTGTCACGCAAGATAATTAAAAAGAAGCAGATTGTTCTTTATTTGGCAGGATACTTGGAGGCTCCGCTTCTTCTTCTAAGTGTTTGTATTGGCAGAGAACAATATCATGCATTAATCCCATCATCTGTATGTAGTTGGACAGGTGCCACACTTGGTCTCGCCTCCTCTGAAGATATTTCAATGTGTGGTTATTGCATTTTTATAGAAAAGTTCTCTTACTAGAATATACAATGATGTCTGGTTTAGATTTTACTGTGTCCTGCACTGCATTTTAAACCTAGTAGGATCAATGTTTTTAACTGCTGGTCCATCTTTTATTTGTCTAAAGGACTGATGTTAAAAGGTCAGCAGGTTTCCCAGAGATCACCACTGCAGCATCAAGATCTCTACTTGGGTGTCTCTATGAGATTGTGTAAATTGCTTTCACCACTTTTCTCCTTGTTTTTTCAGATATTCAAACACCTTCTTTAGTTGATTGTTGGCAGTATATCTAAAATAAAAAGCAAAAAGGTCCAAGCAGAATTGATCCAGTCGCGTCATGGTTACCTGTGTTCAATCATCCTAACTAATCAATATCCAGGCTGTCAATCAGTGCAGCTACTAAATGCACACCTCCCTCCCACAGCAGTCATGTTTGCATACCGCACATCGCTCACAACTGAAGTGACAAATATGTGTTATCGCTGCAATGTTGTGCGTATAAGTTGTGGGAAAGCCAGTAAATAGTATAAAATATGGTTGAAGAAGTGGGGAAAACCACAGTATGTGCAGAGGAATACAGCCGCACACTCTGGCACTGCTCCCTTATAACCTCCATGGCAGATTAAGTCTCCATGTGCATGCTGCATTGATATTCATGTCTATGCTGATGACACTCTGCTGTATGTTCCCATTAAACCCAGTGACTCTGCAAATATAGCTGTTGCAGGAAGATCAGCTGTCTTCCTGAGCAGAGGGTGGATGACACAGAACTTCTTTAAACTGAATGAATCAAAGTCTGAGCTCTTTTATTTCCTTCTGTTTGCTCCCCTACAATCCAAACCTGGCGGGTCATCATCTAATAAAGACTCTGCTCGCATTCTTTAGGTCGTATTTGACTCAAACCTTTCATTTTACAACAAGGTATCCAGAGTGGGACAATCATGTGTTTTTTAACTGAGGGCAACTAAGTTCCCCGGTTTATTCTTTTAGTTCCCATGGCTGACTAAGCTATCAAGTGTGTGGAAAGGGCAGTTCCGCTGCGATAAGAAGAGACATGTAGCCACCATTGACACAGCGAGGTATCTCTTCCATACCCTCATGTTCTGCTCTGCTGATAGTACTGTATGCATTTGTGTTTCCTCAAGCAGAAAGCTCAGATGTCCTACAGTGTGTGCCAGGCTTTGAGGCCTGTCGCTGTTCAGAGAAGAGGAAACGTGACAGACATTAGTAAACAAACTGGAAATGCATATTTGCGTTCGATGATCTTGGCGAACTGATTGACACTCCACCCAACCAACACAATGACACTTGGTACAGAATGTCTTGCTTTTCCTGTTCGTGCTTTGGAAAGCGATTTTGTCATGCCAGTCCTCATTTAACATTTTAGACAAGGGACACAATGATCTCTAATCCAGGGCAGCCGTTTGTGTGTTATCTGGGATGGCATGGTGATACTAAAGAATCTGTTTACACTCTGCTGTCAAAACTCATGTCAAACAAGGGCAGGACAGCTGCAAGGGCTGCATCCCAAAACCATTTGAACCTATATTATTGTTTCTTTTGCATCCCCTCCTCCACTAGCTCATCTGCAGGAGATGAGATGTGATGCTCAGATTAGCTGCACTGCCTTTACTGTAAATCACTGATGTGAACGACGTGATAAAAGATGATGTGTAGATGTGTAGTATTTCTTTCCCGTCAGTCTTAACGTATGCAGAGACTTGTCCTAAACCCTCCTATTCAACCTTTGTTCACAGCCGAGTACCTTGTAAATATACGTCACTGATAAGACATGGCAGAGGCTTTATAGGAACTCAGAAGTTTTGCGAAAAAAAAGAGCAGCCAACCCGTTATGAGCAGGTCACCTTTAGCCCTTCAAAGCAGAAACAGGTTTTCAGCGTTCACCTGGTTCCTATCTGGGAGCGTTTATCAGTTTGGACCAGTCTCCCAACTCTGCTCTTCCTCAAAGCTCAGTGCCATGCTAATCCGCTAGGTCACGACCTAACTGCTCGAGAGTCGAAGGCAGGAAAGCAGCACATCCTGTAGTAAATTCAGGAGGTCGGGTTGAAACGTAGATAAGAAATTAAGGATTACAAGACTTTATCAGGAAATTCAACTGTGTTTGATCCCAAAGTTGAAACCCTCTAAGAGCAAATGATTTCAACCATTCATTAATGTCAGTAGAAAAAGCAGGAGGCGATATAGATCTTATATTGTCCGACGCAGCTCTTCCCCCCCTTTTGAATAAGGTCTCATTTGCATACAGATGGAGAGTGAGTGCGTCGGAATCGTATTGACGGGTCGTCGAACTGCACTGGTGCTTCTTGTCTTTTCATCAAAGGGCAGGTTGGAGCTTCCACCTGTGAATGAGCTGCATTCAGACAGAGAGGTGGTAATCCATCTGCTGTGGTAACACACACACACACACACACACACACACACATCCAGATGGTCTCTGGAGAAGAGAGACATCCCATGTGTCCAGTTACAACAAGAAGGCAACGGGGGCATCGCTTTAAGCACCCGTCCATCCTCCGCTCGCCTCCACCCTTGTGTGTCCTCAGCCTTTGGATTGGCATATACAGTGTTAATATTTATATATATATGTAGATACATGGATGACTGTTTAGCATTGTGATCACAGAAGATCACATCCCTTGGGCCTTGGAGCTAACCAGCTAATGGATTCTGTATTTCACCGTCATGACATTTGGTCAGTCTGAAAGTCTAATTTTAAAATGCTAAAAAGACGTTTTTCTTCATCTTATTTTGAGGAAGCCTAATAAGGGGGGGAAGAGGATGGTGACTGATGGCAGCCAAAGACATGTGTGGCTGCAGTCATAACAAAAGTGGTCATAAAACAATGCATGTGTTAGCATGTAAGCATGAGCTCGGAGTAGAGTTCCAGAAAACACCGCGGTAACCTGAGCCGAGGCTGACAATGATATAACGCTAAACCCCCGGTGACCTCCTCAAACGGCCACTTTACAGAAGACAGGAGATGGCTGCTCTGCAATCGGAGTTAAATGCAGACGTGTCGATCATTTCAGCATATCTGGCTGGAAACTTTAAGGCTTCATGAAGCTTTATCTCGCCAACAACCACCGTAATTCACAAAAATGATGAATGAATGTTAAATGAGTGGCTTTCAAAACTAGAAATACACACAGAGCTGAAGCCTCCATCAAATCCAAGGCAATACATTTTTTTTTTCTGTTATTTTGAGTACCGTTAGTACATCCCTAAAATCACTGCCAACACACACATAAAGAAATGAAATTACTCACCAATCACGGAGCCTTCCATTGTTCGTCTTTCCATCATCTGGGTTGCATTACATCAGCTTCCGAGTAAATACGGAGGTGATGGTGAAGTTGAATGTCACAGACGACGGCTATAGGAGGGGTCACAGTATGTGCTGGAACTTTTTCCCTGCAGAGTAACTTCTTGTCGTCAATGTCGCAAATATATTAAGATGCTCCATAGAGATGCTGGTTTATGTGGTGTTTTTGTGCTTTGGAGTAAAGTAGGCAGCAGTTCTCTTCAGTTTTAACATCAAGGTGTCAAAGCTACACAGAAAAACAAACAAAACGTGTAATGTATTTGTTTGGAAGAGCCACATTATCAGAGGAGCATGTTTGTGATACTTTAGTGGGAGGGAGTGTAGGCATGACCTGTTGCCATCTTGTTCCCAAGCAACATGCTTTCAAGAGCGCATGAGATGTGCGGTATGAGCTTTAGAAAAAAAAAGAACGAAGGGAAGGACAGTGAAAGTGAAAAAGGGTGAGTCATGCTCTGCAGAGACGATCGAGAGCCAGCTGTTGTGACCTACATCAACCTGTGAAGCAGCTGAGCCGATTGGTGGGAAAGTAAACGATCACCTCCAGTGAAGGTGATCTTTACCTTTGTGGCAGTGATTTCACAAGAGAATGTTCTTCCTGTTTCTGTTGCACATTCACACCTGAGATAAAATCATCTCCACCGGACAAACAATGCCGCTTTCATTTCTGGAAGATCAAGTCTATTGTTTACATTTGCTTCGGCTTATCTCCAGGGCTGGATTCTTTTCAGAAATGCTTCATCCCACTTCCTGATCCTCATCTAGATTACCTTATCAGGACCTTCAAGAGATGAAGTAAATCACCAGGCGGCATTAAAGCTGCTGAGCGATGGAAGTGGCAGGAAGGAGCTGTGGAACAAGAGGACTTGTTGCCCTGTGTTCTGTCACCTTCTGATGGAAGTTAAAGAAACTGGTTCACAATGCCAGATCCAATATGAATTTATCAGTAATACTGAATGTGATATGGAGGACTCAGAAAGACAAATTAATTATGAAATATGTCAAAATAAAAGAATAAATAACAGAACATTGTATTAATATAATGGAAAGTATATGTTTCAATAATGTACCAGTATCCTTATTCTGTAGTCGGGTCCAAACTACTGTAGTAGAATCTTGAATACTTTTAGAGTAATCTCAAAATCAGAGATGATGCATTCCAAACCGTACCAATCACATTAAATCCTACATGCTTCCGGTCTCCTGAGTGGCACCTCTACCTTTGATCTCCCAACCTCTTATGAAAGTGCTGTGAGTGGCGTGTGGATGAATGAATGCAGGTTTTATTTCAGTTTCACATTTAAATACCTTTAAATGTCTTTTCACCCGCACTGCAGAGATCCCTGATCGACGGTTCAGCCACTTCAGAGAGCTGGCAGTTGTCATGAGACTCTGTTGCTGAGGTCTCAAAAACATTATTTCCCCCCCAATTTTTTGGCAGAAAATGACATTTAGTGACCAAAATTTACTTCTGTGGGGAAAGGAAAGGGTGAAGGAATCTTAAATCTGTGCTCATGTTCACTTCTCCCATAAGCAAGAATAGACTGAGGACCTGCTGCGATTCCCCTGAAGGAGCTCGGCAGCAGAGGAACCCACCTGACACAGATACAGGAGACGACTCTCCTGTGGGGCGTCCCGATTTTATAATCCACCGTCTCGAGGCTCTTCAAATCTTCAGATGCCAATTATCAACTACAATATCAGCCAGTCGAGTCCAGCTGGGGATCGGTGCTGCATCTCTGTCTCCCTGATTTATCTAATGAAGCCCCGTCCCTCTGCAGAGGAGAAAATATATCCAGTGTATCCACACATCGTCTGCATCTAAACTTTGTCATTCTGCTCCAAATGAACCTGAGCACTCACACAGTCACAAAGTGAGGACAGAACTGCGAGAAGAAAAGTGATGTTTCGGGCATCCAACCCATTTTATTTCAACTTAATGCAGTTTAATTCATAACAGTTAGTGCACATGCAAAGTATCATATTTAAATATATACTGTATGTTTGTACCAAGTGTCATGTTTTTTTTGAAAGTTTTCATATTGTAACATTTAGGTAATAAACCAACAGAATAAAAACATGACTGGAAACACTGCCCACGATGAGTAAACACTCTTAACAAAGCATGAAATACTTGATAAAGTCAGAAAACTGCATGTTTTGTTTTTCTCAGAAAATGTTTTTTTTTTTTTAAAACACAAAGTCAGTGTGAGACACCGGAAAGAAAAACAAAACAAAAAAAAATCACAATTGGACAAATTCCTTTATGTCTTTACCTCAAGAAAAATAATATTTCCCCTTAAAGGTATTATGTGTAGGATTTCCAGTAAATATTACACAACCTATGAGAGTAGAATAACGATGTGCTACACTGTCGAGTCACTATGAACTGATTTATAGCTGCAAATTTGACGTCCAGCTACAAGTCTTCTAACAAAGAAGCAAAAAAAAGCTGCGCTGCCAAATGAACAAGAACTTTTCCCAGAATTCATGAGCAATCGATTTATTTGTGACAAAAGAATATCCCGCTGCTGCCCGGAGGTAATGTACGACCTGCAACATCCAAAATCCGACGACTTTTAATTTAACAGCAAATTTAATGAGAGAATACTACACATAGCACCTTTAATTAACGGACATGTTCATGATTAACTGCAGCTCAGCTCATGGTCACTGAAAAGACAGAAAGAAAATGTGAAACAGTGCACAAACTATTAACAGAAGAAGAAACAAAACACTCACAGTTGAAGAAGCAACTACAGCTGAGCCATGGGGGGGGAACATCTATAAAAATCTGGGAGTGATGGAGTAAGTCGTTTGCCACTGAGGGACTTCACTGATGTGATGGGAGAGTGTGATATGTGAGCGCCTTTGAAGAAAGCAAACGGACACAGAATATCTCTGCTATGTGCCTGAGTGATGGAGGTAGAAATGTCTAATGCAGAGCTAATGGTGATATTCAGCATAAGCAAGGGTGAATTACACAAACCGTTTTTATTACCTCCAATAGAAGTCTTGCTCTAACTTTAATAGAACCGTATGGCTTACCGGTGGAACCTCGCGCTAAACCGTCGAAAGGTGACACGCTCGTCGCCCTGGGAGACCGAAGGTCCAGCAGAACGTTTAACACAAGTGTTACAAACATGGCTCGCGTTACAATAAACCGGACAGATGCTGTGAGAGTGCAAAGCTCGACTTTAAACACAAAACCAGCCACATTTCAATAGATGAATTGAAAAATAAGGAGTATGAAATATACTCAAGGTTGTCACATTGTAGCTCAACAGGTGAGACAGAAGAAGAATAAAAGCCAGGTGTCTCATGGATCTAAATGTGTGCCATATGTGGTGTTTCACTTCCTAGTTTATTTAGAGAGGCCGGCTGAACCAGCTGAACCGGAAGCACTGGTCGGGTTTCTTTGGGGAACTGAAGTCTCCTTTTTAATGGAGCCGAATCGACACTGTAACAACAATAACAATCAATGACAGCTATTATTTTTACACACTTCTGTTCCTGCTGTGTCAATCCGAAAAGGTAATACAGGTTTGCGCTGCCGTTGGCCCGCTGGCTGATAACGCCCACGGCGACAAGCCTTTTTTTTTAGAAGTCGCACATTTGTGCAAAGACATTTTCTGCATAAAAGAAAAGTGAAGTCACATGGCTGCTCTGTGTGTCCGACGGGCACGTCGAGTGACGGACCGGCTGGTGCGAGTCAGGATTGCTTTTTCTGTCCCGTTTACAGCCGGATCGGAAGCAGACGGCTTCACTGAGGTCATGTTGAAAATACACCGGTCGAGTGATGATTGTGGCAAACACTTTAAAGATTTCAGATGTGTATCATTTCCTACAGACCAACCGATGTGTCTGTCAGCCGATATTTGTCCTTCACGGATCTGCGTACGTTTATAGTTCAATATTTTATACATAGAATACACGTTTGGCTTGTTATACTAGTATCGTTATAAGACTATTCAACAGTATTTCATTGAAATTAGCTCTATTACATTAAAAAGCTGCTCATATGATCATGTCAGTGAAGCAATACATATTAATGATGTTTATTGTGATAGTAATGAGTACTTTACTTGTGATATTTTTCGCGTTTTGCTTACAGTAGATTTAGTCATGTAGAACAAATATCGGTCGATAAATAGATATCAGAATTTGCTAATATCGGTATCAGCATCCGACCTGATATCCAGTATCGGTTGGGCTCTGTTGATTTCTCATACTAGACAAAAACTAAACAATGGAAAACAGAAAGCACCGTTGGAAATCTTTCACTAAGGGTCTCTGTTTAAATACTTTCAGTAAATGTTGGGATTCACTCAGCTGATCACTGCAGAAATGGGAGACGTGGGCGGATCAACGGAAAAAAAAGACTCACGATACAAATATTACTGAGGCTGGTTAGGACGTAAAGTGAAGTGAAAACTACTGTAACACTGTTTACATGGACTACAATATTCTGATATTAAGACTATTAAGACAGTCAAAGTAAGCGATCATCAAATTACGGCATGTAGTCTTCTGTTCTTATTTGCATTACTCAGGTGTCTTGTAGACATGAAGACACGTCAATCAGAGGACCTCTTGGAGTTTTGCAGTACTTTGTGACAGTTAAACTGCTTGACGCACAGTCTCTTGTTGCAGCGAGTGTCGGGATAAAAGATATCTGGACTTCAAGCAGCACAGAGGACGACTGTTGTCAAAGCCTGTTGTCATGTACGGCTGTAAAAACAAGAGCTGGTAGCACAGCGGGACAGAATGATGTCACAATCCGGATGGGAACTCCGACGCAGGGACGTAATGTGGGCGTGCATCAGTTGGAATATTCTTTGTAACATGTTAATCGTAATAGAAGGTCAATAGTCCATGTAAACGTAGTCAGAGAGCCTTGTTAGGTTTTCCAAAGGTGCTTTCCTCTTTCTTTCCTGATATTGAACCTGACGTCGCCCTCCAATATTCATGAAGGACATAAAACTGTTTGCATCGTTTAAATATGAACCAGTCAGGTCGAGTGCCTCAATAATCCTGAGAGAACATGATTCACTTTTGTCTTGTGTCTTTTTCCAAAGAAAATCAAGAAATTCCAGCAAAGTAATGACCTCCGAAAGACGGGAGCTTGGAGCAGATCGAGCGAAGGGAGCGACACATATGGCTATAATAACATTAGAGGCTGCGTGGAGGTGATACCGAGTATAGTTAGTGTGACACTGGGGTGGCTGCGCCTTTAGTTTGGAGTTGGTCGGTGCACATGAGAACGAAGCAATCAGTGGCACCAAAAGAAATGCACTGTGATACCTGAAGAAATGAAATATGTTCTAAAGAGAACGGAGATGAAACTCAGTACAGATGAGGACAAAATCCAAGCCGAATAAATCAAATAAAAAAAAAGGAAATAGCTCAGTTTTACGGGTAAATGTTGATTGTCAGCTGTTCCTCCCAAAACCACCAAGAACAAATTAAACCCTGAGCTGCTGCTCATGTTCACGTCTTTATTCCAAGAAGGGAACGCGTCTCATCATCAGGAAACTGTGATACAGGGAATTTCATCCTATTTATTTTGGTTCGATAAGACATTTTTTACTTCATCTATATATCTACGTTTTATAGTCAAGCCACATGTTCACACAGCCGAAACAACTTAAAACCCTCGGATGTCACCCGGGACATCACGTCAGACACATTTCACAGATTCAAACCTCTGCAGGAGTCAAAGTCACTCAGCGTTCCGTCACCGTCGCAGCAGATCCGCCGGCGTAGGTACTCTTTTTTTTTTTTTTTTTCATCCGATTGTTTGTGATGTTTTAATAATGAGATGTGTTGTCAGCTTTAAGTGAGCGGCCATTTTTTATAAAAGTAACCGCTTTGCTTTAAGTACTTGCATATTTTCAATAAGACTACACGGAGGGGGGGAGGAGGGGAGGGGGGGTAGGAGGAGGAGGAGGAGGAGGGGGGATTTCTTCCCTTTCACATATGAAATAATACATGAAGTACCAGCCCTTTTTTTGAATGAAGAAAAAAAAGACTAAACACATAGTAAGAAAAGCAGGAACTTCGCTGCCACTCAAGTGATTTGTTGTAATATTATAAGGTCATAAAATGCTGGTCGCCATCACATCCAGAGATCCTCCCTGAATATGAATAAGAGTTTAACTATTTGGACCTGAGATTTTGGCAAACTGCTGTTGAGATTGACTTTGTGAGATAAGGTTTGTGTGATAATGATCATCTAAGTGTGGCAGGGATATTTGATCATTTATTACTACCCTAGACGTCCCGAATGAATTATGATCAAAGGCAATCTGATAGATAGTTGACGTCCTTTAAAACCTGCTCCTAAACATCGATTAGCGTGTTTAGAATAAACCCCGACACTACTGGATTGTAATGAAGATCAATTTATTCTGTGTATCTACGGTGTTTCCAGTCTGACTCCATCTCAGAATTACAGATTACCAACGTAAAAAAGAAAACTCCAAAAACGGAATTAAAACTCGTCTCTATGTCAAAGGGGTTTCCGATGATTCGCCGACACGTTAGGCTGCCAAATATCTCGTACCGACGATAGATGGTGACCCACCGCAGCTACGAGTCTCCAACCGAGCGGATGCGAGTGCGTCACGTCTTCAACTCGCCCGACATATAGCGTTGTTGCAAATCAGGACTGTGCTTGAGAACAATGATACACTGAAAACAGAAATTAGGTCCTCGGTGCAGAGGTAGGTGTACACTTTTTTCTGTGTTATCAGTTCCACGTTATAGAATTACTTCCGATGATTTGACATAAAAAAAGTGAGCGTTGATTTCAGTGACACCGAGTGTTTGATTGGCCTCGGCTGCTGTGATAAGTATTGCTTAAAGGCTGTGGATGAGAGTCGGAGGCGTGCCTGAATACGCGGTGGTTAATACACGCCCGTCACCTCGATCGTTACAAGGCCCCACCATGGACTAGCATCGTTTTTGCATTACTGGATCACGGCTTTAAGGAATACTCCACTGTTTTTTTTTTAACTTTATACTTTTAACAGCTTAAGAAATGATCAGCATGAGGGCCGGTATTAGTTCTATGTCGCCTATCGTCTTAAATGCAATACTCTTCTTGCATATTTTGTCCAGCAAGCAGAAATGCTCGGACGAGTTCATTGCAAACATTTGCATGACAGGATGGTAGCCGAATGAAGCTAACCAGGTGCACAAAACTGGCTAGCCTGATTGCATGCACAATGTAGGAATGACTGAAGTTGGAAATTCACAGTGGGCATAAAAAATTACATTTTCTTTGCAAATATAGGAAGATTTTTTTTTTTTTTTTGCTTCTGCAAATGCAGGTTTAACATTCATCATCCGTAATGAAAGCAGTGGAGTATTTCTTCCTCAAGGGCAGGCAAATGAAATCGGTGATAGGTAGCCATTTATGACGGATGGCACAGTACAAAAAAATGAAAACGAACAAACAAATAAATTAATAATTAGACAAAACAAAAAAAAAAAAAGACGAGAAAAAAGTGCCAGTGACAACCAGCTATGGCAATTTGATTTCAGGAAAAAAGTTTGAAGATCACATAGATTTTTTGAAAGCGAAACAGGACCGAACTTAAAAATACCTGCTGGCGACAAGGCGAGGGGCGCACCCTTCATCATGTACCAAGAAGCAAAAAGGCAATAAAGGATGAAGAGCCATGAGGGGGAGGAGTGGATGTGCTGGGCCGGTGTTTGATTTCATTCTGGGGAATGCGGTATAAAGGGGTTTGGTTAACAGTAGTTACACGTTGGTGGAGATCTTGTACTTGGGAGACATGTTATTATGGAACCAGATGAAACTAAATATGACGCCCATGGTTTTGGGGATGCGCTCGTTGTAGGCGAACGTCATGGCCTCGTGCAGCGGGACTTTCACCACCTCGATGAGCTCTCCTTCCTTGGGCTCACCTCCGCCTGCGCTCACGCAGTTGTCGTCGGACACCTCGGCGTAAAACATGGTCTGCTTGGATCCTGTTACTCCTACGCCTGACCTGGTGGGGAGAAGGGGGGGACAGATATTATTTGACGTTCTGGATACTCAGGCTGATCCCAATGATTTTCTATTTCTGTTCAAATGCATTTAAACTGCACATTTAATTAGTAATTGACGCTCTTATTTCTACGTTGTTTTATTAATTAATTGATGGATTTATTCTATACGAAACAGCCAGAGGAATCATGAGGAATTCAACCTCATTCATTCTCTCTGTAGTGTGTGTGTGTGTGTGTGTGTGTGTGGTGTGGGGTGGT
>CAAKHC010016552.1:0-39801 GCA_901007825.1 Macroramphosus scolopax | reverse complement strand
TTGCCATGAAAGCGAAGAAAACAAGTGTGTACCTCTGCAGAGTCACAGAGAGACGTCACAGACACAGTGGCTGTTTTACAAACACGGGATCAATGTTTTGATCCATTCAGCCGCTCTGTGCTCCGGTACCGGGGTGTGTGTTCTCCCTCTCTCTCCCCTGTGTGTCTTCATTGCTGCTGTCATTACCATTAAAGTTATTCTTCAGTTTACGGCACCTATGGTACATCCTGTGCTTCCAGCATCACAGACAAACATGAACAGTCACGTTTTAAGACTTTTGGCAGAGACATCGTACTGACGGATCGGTTCTTGTGACATCACTAATGCCTACTGTGAAGATGTTATAACCGTTATAGCAGCTCGAGAAAATACTGTTCATGAATTAACGAAGCAGCAACTGATCTGTTCTGCGTTGTGAGTTTCCACAGATGTCCTGCAGTGACTGTTGGGACTGGTCGGCCGGACTCACCAGTGAGGATGATGTTGGGCAGCCCTCCACTGCAGTTGGAGTACAGCATGTTAGACCTCATGTGCATCGGGTCCTGCAGGTTGCCATGGCTGCCACCCAGCCCTGAGAGGACCGCATGGGATGAGTAGAGCGAGGAAGAGCAAGGGTCCAAGCAAGAACCACCTGCTATGGAGCTCATTGCATTTTCCAGCAGACTGAACTGGTCCAACTAGGTGGCAGATGGTAGCGAGGACATGGCAAAGACAGGAAGCAAAGGATCGGATAAATAATCATCACAGTGTTCAACCTGGGAGCTCATTTTATTCTAGAGACGTTTGATCAAAGTGTTTCTCATGACATCATCAGAACTGACACACTGGTGCCACAGACACATTTCTTTAGTGAAACTGAGGATATTCCTGATAGTTTCCTGCAAAGTCTGTTCAGAAAGTCGTTTATACAAGTTTGAACTTGTTTATTGAAAGATTGTGTGTGTCCACCTTTATTTCTGCTGACTGACACGTCTCATCTAATGAGAAAAGAACTACAGTGAGAGGCACTCAAGTCTGTCTGCGTCATCTGCTGGATGAAATGTTGCTTCAGGGATGGAAGACTTTCCAGTTAAATTTGAGTGAAGAAAACACTTCTTTGTGTATGTGTGTGTGTGTGTCTGTGTGTGTGTGGCCATGGGCAAATGCTTGTACCTGATAAGGGAAGGTTTTGCATTGACGACTGGAGAACTGTTGCTCCATGAAGGGGTCACAGAAGAGGGTCGCAAAGTTGTTGTGCTGTCAAGAACAAGATGTCAAAATTGTGAAGAAAAGCACAAAGTCTTCTTTCTAAGGTAACTATGACATGTGCCGTCATTTATGCCCTGCAGGGAAACAAATTATGAACATGATCACTGCACATGCACAGCACACCGGAAACACTGGTGCAGAAAACGTGATGTGTGTGTGTGTGTGTGTGTGTGTGTGTGTGTGTGTGTGTGTGTGTGTGCACCCACATCCAGACAAAGACTGGCTTCATGGCACTTACTTGGCTCGTGTTGAAGTCCAGTGGGATACTCTGAAGAGGAGAGACAGGCTGCTGCTGTTGTTGTTGCTGCTGTTGCTGCTGTTGTTGTTGCTGTTGTTGTTGTTGCTGCTGTTGCTGTTGTTGTTGTTGCTGCTGCTGCTGTTGCTGCTGCTGCTGTTGTTGTTGTTGCTGCTGCTGCTGCTGCTGGCATTGTCGGGCCTGGTCCACTGCATGCTGGGATTGTTGGTAGAGTGGATAGGGTGGGGGTGGCTCCCTTGGCATGATGCTGGTATCCAAAGCAACTCCCTACACATGACAGAGAAAGCCAGCAGGAGTCAATAAATACAGCAGGAGTCAATAAATACAGTACTTCTTGCAATGGCAGGGATTTGTAATTAGAGGCCTGATTACTTTTAAATAATTCTGAATTCCTGTATTTAGTTTTTTTATATTTCTAAAGGCTTGCAGGTGATTTAAATCCCAATGACATTGGACAAACCCTGAGCTCAATAAATGAACAAAGTTCAAGGCAAAACAACTGAAAATTTAAAACCTTGTCTCTAGATGTACAAACATGTTCGTCATAGTGGGATATTTTGTGTAACAGTTGAGTAAACTTAGCACAACAAAGTATACCTTATAATTGTCACCATGCTTAGTGTATGTACCTGTGTGATGGGGGACAGTGAGGGGGACATGGTGGGGGACAGCTGCTTGGACAGACCCCTACGCTGCTCGGCACCAGGAGACAGGGTGAGGGGGCTGATAGGAGCTGGCCGTCGCCGAGGGGAGTTACTGGACAGACGCAGGGACGAGTTGATGGAGGGATTGCTGAGCGATGACTGCAACTGGCAGTTGTTGAGAGAAGCCTGAATGGAGGGATTGCTCAGAGAGGAGGAGAGACCTGCAGGATCAATAAGGACAACAAGCCATGAGACATTAGATCAGACGGTTTCAAAAGCATCAGAGCATGAATGTCCATTACAATTAAACTAATAAAACACCTAGAAACCAAGAGAACATGTGGAAGTGATCATCATGTACCCCAGTTTCCTGCATGCTTTCCAGACCAAACCCAAAACACTAGACTTTATTGTGAGATTGGGTGGTGAGGGAAAGATGGAGAGCAGAGGAAAGGAAAATGAGAAAAGAGCTGATTGTACTGAGTCAAAGCAGGGTGAAAGGTTCCTGTGTCATTCTGGTGCTCGGCCCAGTTGAACTATGGCTGACATGGGAGCTCAACCACACACAGTCACAAAATACAGAGAGGAACGACTGAGGGAGCAGCAGTGGGTGTGATTATATCAGGCAGTAGAGTTCAAAGAGAGGAAGTTGGAGACAGAAAGATCATTCATACAAAGAGCTATCCATTATACGAGGAAGGAATCAGGAACCTGCTCAATAAACTGGAGCAGTGGTTCCATACTCAGGTTCTGAACTGATCTGGGAGTTACAGTTGACATTCAGTGTTTAGTTAAACCACAGGTGGGAGATGATTATAAATTACGGCAACGCTGGTTTCCAAACAATCCTTGGTGACAATTGTTTGGCCAAAATATATCATTTTATACGTGAGTAGAGCGCGGTTTTCTTAATGCTCGTAAAATGCTGAAAAGGGCAACTTTGGCTGCCACAGGCCGTCACACGCTGCGCCACTCCCCACCACAGGTACATGTTCAACTCTGGGAAACACTGCTGCGGCTGAAACCTCATGAAATGTACAACGACAACAGTACAGTGACAATGTTACCTCCCAAAATCCAACACAAAGACCACAAAGTGACTAAAGTTGTATATCGACCAGTAACACACACTCACCTTGTGAGTTGCTAATGCCCAGGTGCATCATGGCAGCTGGCAGGTTCCCGGTGCTACTTCCCCCGCTGAGATTGGGGTATCCTCCATTGTCCTCAGGGTCCAGCGGAGTGGAGAGAGGGGAAGGGAAGTGAAGGTTGCTGAGGTCGGGCAGGGAGCCGCCAGTATTCAACGAGCCCTGGTAATGGGACAGACTGAGGTTCTGCTCTGGAGACGGGAATATACTGCAGAGAAGATAGAAATAAAATGAGACGGCCTCAACGTGAAAATCCCTGATGGAATAATCCATTTTCAATTCATGCTGGTTGTGTGTATATGAAGGAAGCATCATTATATAGCCTGCTACTAGAATCTAAAATTGACAAGACATTTCTTTTCTTCTTCTTTTTCCTGGCAGCTCTCGTTTCTAATTTCCTGCTAATACGCTGCATTAACGAGATATGAGCAGCAACTGTGACTCATTGTTGTCCGTACACACACACACACACAAAACAGAACAATAAACGAATCATTGCTCCATCAGCGGACATGTTTCTGTGTCAGAAAAAGATACAGAAAGAAAAACAATCAGAGGCCAAAGCAGCTGTACGCCTCACGCACGTCATCATGTTCATCCTTCCCCACCCTTCACTACTCATCATTTGCCTCCACATGAGACAAGAGGGCATCTTACTGGGAATCTTAGCTGTCTTGAGGCTATTCAGAAGATGGATTATGGATTGTAAGAATAGGTTAAATTATGCCTAATTGAGAAGATCTATTGTCAAACAGAGCTGCTGTCGTAACACTACAGACCAGAAGGTGAAAATCTGGACAAAGCTTTGCTCCTCAATCATGACATGAGCCGGGGGGTCATGGCTAATGTCAAGGTAATGCTATTTCAAACTGTTGTTAAACAATGCCAATGGAATCTGATTGTAAAAACAACTGTGTTCCTCCTATTTGAATAAGAGGTGTGAAGAGGAACGCAGACATCCTGTGTGATGACGTGGGAATGTGTGGCATTTCATTTTTTGGATTCCATTGTATGTAAAACACCTGAATCACATTCTGAGCACTAGAATCTACTCAGGGTACAGTGGCAGCAAGAAAGCTGTAAAGTGACAATTTATTTATACAATGTAGGAATAAAACAAGATTGTATTTCTTTAAAGGTTTTGTTGTGAAAAGGCCTTCGATTGTGTTTTCTGTCTATAATGAACTTCAAGGTGTAAAATAAAGAATGTTAAAACAGAGTCTATTACTACCACCATTCCTCTTGCTATGGTAATTGTTTATAGCCCCCCCCACCTACTGCCTGCTTCTTCTAAAGCTGAGCCATTCAGACGAATGTGAAGCAACAGTGTAACCATGTCATCCAAAACTGTGCATGGAAGGTGATTCATTCCTGCAGCAGTACATCAAACAAATCACTGCACAGCGTCAGACAAGGGGATGGGATTTCATCATTGATGACTTTCCTCCGCCTGTTCGGAGTCAGTCGGCTGTTAATGATGATCCCTCCACCGACAACTCTCAGCGAGCGCATGCGCATATGCAGAAAGCCGTATTGATTCCGATCTGACAGTTCTCATTCACGTCACATGGCCTTGTATCGGATTCGTATCCGATCTAGGACTCCATATGACAGTGACTGAAGAGTCTGTGTCTACAGCCCGGAACAAATCAGACATGTATCACATTAAGGTAACAAAAACTGCTTTGTTAACAGGTGTGTTTAGGAGCAAGGACTTCCCTCTTGGAGAGGGGTTGTGGAACTGTGGGTTTAGCTGCAGTGTGCAAGTTAACAGTAAAGAGGGATGTAAGATGCACTCCAAACCAACTCAAGGCTGAATTGTGAGTTAATCTGTGCTTAGCTTATCAGAGCAGCAAAGCCCGAGCACGTGGTGAGGACAGAAAGGTGCCCTCAGGATGGAGGGTAAAACAAAATCAACACTACTCCTCATTGCTAGCACAGTTAAAGAAATGTTACATAGGCTCACTTTAATAGGTACAGATATATACTACAGGTGTACACATACAGAATGTTTCAAACTGCATCATGACTCTGTGGTTTCTCTCATCTGACTTACTTGATTCCAGGCACTTCACAGGATTTGGGCCTTGATGCCAGATTCTGGACCTGCAAACAAAACAGAACATACAGTTATGATAGAAATATATATTCATATGCAGATTAAGCGTAGAATGTATTTGAGGGCGTTGCCTTACGCAGATAATAATACCAGCACATTCTAATCTTCAACATCTGTATTTCCAGGTCAGTAGTATAAATTGATTTCTAGCTAACAAGGACATGCCGGCGGTCTGGCGTTAGGAAGGAACGGGCCAATGACACGAGTGGAACTCAAATCATGTGTATTGGGGTACAAGTAATACAAGATATTCAGTATTTAGAATCTGTATTTTTTTATACTTTTTGTTATGAGGTAACATCAGGTCAGGGTTTGTGGTGGCAGCCTCTCCTGACTGATGTTACGGTAGTGGATTAATGTGACTCCTGTAACGGAGCCACACCTAATCTACTTAAGGTCGTTATTTGAACCTGATCCTAAGTGTTAGATTGGTGCATCCTTGTGTGTAAGGAGCTTTTTGTCCATGGAACACAAAATGGAAAGCTCCATATTAACACTGAGGAAACATCATCCACGATTGGCCGAGCATACAAGAACTAGAAGCTCATTCCACTAATGTTTGATTTGCTTGGAGCTGAATTCTTTCATACTGTGATCAGACAGCATCATATCAATCTGATGATGACTGGATACACAATGCATTGACAGTCAATTTGTATTGACGGGACAACACAAAAACTAGCATGTTAGATTGTATATCGCTTCCCCCTCCCTCAACATTCACACAGTATTTAAGAGGCAGCACACTGCTCTGATGTGTGTGTGTTTGCATGTTTATGATTAGAAAAGTATGTAAAAATAAAATGAAAAACAGTCTGCAAAGCAACCACACATCCAGATGTGAAATCATTAACAGTACGGTAAACAGATGATCATGCCAATCCACATAGAAAGAATCAGCAAGGCAGTGATATAAGAAGTAGAGAGGAAACTCACCTTCTTGGCCTCCCACAGCTGCTTGGGCAGGGGCTTACTGACGCCTATTAGACCCTCCTCGTTAGACAGGGCGGGGAAGGAAAAGACTGCAGAGAGGAAGGCACGCTTTAATTAAACATGTGTTCTGCAGACAAACTCATTTAAAACAGCTTTTGATTACTGAACTCACCATCTCCGGAGCCATCCAGCTCTGCTTCATTTACATTAGCTGCATGCCAGCCTCCACAAGAAACAAGCAAAGAGAAAAAAGGGGGAGGGGGGGAGGAATGATCAATGGAGTAATAAATAAAGCCCTAAAAACAAAGCTGAGGAACATCAGAGCATATTCAATATTATGCAAGCATGTCTGGTTCAGTGATCACTTCTGCTGACAGTAACAGGGCCTTTGGAGCGCACCGCAATTACTGAGCCATTTCATAAACACAACAGCTTGGCATCCAGCATCCAGTTATTAGTCACACATAAGAGGAAAGGGAGGAGAGAAATTGGGTCAGGATATCATAGACTGATAAGGAACAAAAAGAGTGGGCCATTGCTTTTCACATCTCATGAAGAGGCTCTTCACTTCCTGGATACTCCAGACCTGAAGCCTTTATATGTTCCTCCTTTTATCTGCGTCTCTTGTCTTTGCAATGCTTGTGCTCAGCAATAATAATTACTGTGCACTCTGTTTTTCTCTATGTCTCCGTCAAGTCCATTGCCCACCCGTTCCCTTCTCATATTTTCTCTGAGACCATTTCATTTTGAGGAGGCCGTGTTTCGGCAGCTGGAGCAGAATGGACAATGAGGTGATATAATGGCCAGGCAAAATCTCACTTCCCCTTCAAAGGGGTCTAGTTGCTGTTGCTTGTAAAGGAACTGAAACATGACAACTGGAATGGAAAATGGCTGGCTGGTGTCCCTGGCTTGATCGTGAACACCAGGCACTGCCCTCGATGTGTGTGTTGTAAGTGCTCCGAAGGAAACCGGCTACTGAAAGAGATCAAAGGCCTGTCAGCTGCAGTAACATGACATTCCTCTCACTGATGCTGCTCCTTTTCCATTGATAACTGGCAAAAATCAAGCCAAAAACTGCATCTGCACTTCTCTCATTAAAGTGTTTCAACACCGGCAGTGTGACTCATACCCATAATTCCTAGCGAGATGCTTCTCTAATCAGCCAGGGCTTAACACGGCTCCAAACCCACTGGAACCTTGAGAGGTGTCAGGGAGGCCGGGAACTGGTTTGGTGTCATTGCCTGTTCCAGAGGACAGGAAATACAACCTCTGAAGCTGTGCCCTCAACGCTCCTTGGACAGTTGTGGTATGTCCGAGTGGACTATACACATCTGGCTATGCAAGAAGACACTACGGTTTATTTACTACCCAATGTTTTCTGGCTGCTTGGATTACAACACTTTGTGTTTTTCTCAGGCTTCTGTGATAGAAACTGATTATTTTGGTTTTGGACTGTCAAAACAAAACATTTTAATATGTCAACAGCATCTGTGAACCTGAAATTGACAATTTGTGCTATTTTCTCTGAAGCTGTAGAATCAAACGATTGTTTGTTACTGTTGGTTACTGATTCAGATACGACTGCTTGTCAAAGCAACCAGAAGCACAGACGGTGCCGTAGATGTGGTATCCTGGACAATAGCAACATGCAGAAGGACGGCGGCAAATGAAACAGAATAAAAACAGCTGGCTCCAGTGTTTTCCACAGTTGTTGAGCAGGTGTTAAACAAGTTACGAGTGTGTACGGATGTCAGAGGAGCAACAGCGAGGAGGGAAGGTTCTGAATGAATCATAAAGGCTGTGGTCCTGTTGTTAATATTCACTGTGTCCACGTCAACATCTCATTGTTCTGGTCAGAGCTTTTTTTCTACTCAGTTTGTATTGTCAGCGCATATGTCAGGTGATAATCAGACAGGGAACAACAGGAGTTTGTTCACTGCTTCATCTACTGCGGTCTTAGAAAATAATCGAATGGGACACCGAGTCTACCTGGGCGGCAACAGTCTCAGAATGAACCGACAAAGAGATCTAATGTATTTTGTTAGTTAAGTTAAGCACTTGCTGCATGCTGAGGATACACACACACATCCACACACACATACAGATGAACGCACTGTGTCGTCAACACAAACTACTTCAAGGATTTTTCATTTTTGAAAATATTTTCGGTTCATTATGAAACCACGGAAGGACAAAACAGTTCAAACACTGGAGTCGTATAAGGAGACAGAATGTCTGTATAAATGAATAAACTAGTTTATTTTGAGCTGATTTGGTTCAATTTGATTTCATTTGGTATCGAGAATTTGGGAAAAATTGGTGATATTGGTACGAGCTATAAAAGATTTAGTATTGTGAATCTGTAGTATTTACAGGAACAACAAACATCTGTGTAAGCAGCATTCCACTTGTCCAACCGGGTCTCAGTCAAACCATTTAATGCACAACAGCCAGTCAGCTGTAATTCATTCATCTACACTGTGTTGATTCTGTTTGACCAGAAGGCAATAAACAGTTAATACCTGTTGGCTAAACACACATCAAGTGGTAATCCACTGAAGGAGCATTTATCTACTCAACACTTCATCAGCACCGAGATCGCACAAACGTGGCTGGCACTGCTGAAAAGACCCTGGTAGCTCAGAGGGAAGCCGCTCAGGAGAGAGGCCAGGGAACTGATGCAGTGTGTCAATGAATCCTGCTACTTAGACTGAAATCTATTCTTCTGGACATGTTTACATCGAAGAGGTCTAAACAGAACGAGGATGGAGGGTGATGTGTGAGTGCAGAGTGACTTGCAGATCTGCAACTGGATGGACTGTGCTCTCTGTTAATAAATGACCAGAGGAACAGAAACACAAACATCATAAAGAAGCATGATCACTACATGACATGGTACGTGTACAGGAGCGACCTCCATGCTACATGCGACTGAGAGGATGACGAGGGTAAAAAACACAAGTATGTGTTTCAACTACCCAAAGTTCAGCTCTCACAAGGCTGCAGCACCTCTGTTAAAATAAAGTGCGCTGGATTCCAGTTGATGTCTTAGTCTAGTGAGTCTTATCAAGATCTATTTGTTGTTTCCTGCTGCTTAAGTTTGATCTATTAATAGAACCTGTCAGCTCTAATCTTCATGGTCATTTACTGACATCACATATTTGTCAGGTCAGCAACAAATTTAAACAAACAGCCACAAAACCATAATATTGATGATGATGATACATGAGCTCAGGGTTAATCCAATGCAGTCAGTCCAAAACTGAGCGTAGCAAGATATTCCCACAATAACAGTGAAGACTTCTGGTCTGTGAGGAGTAGCAGCTCCGGGAAGTTAAACACCAATGATATCACTGATGATTCAAAACATAACTGTGTTTTAAAGTGGGTAACATTTAGCCTCTGCAGCTTTAAGAGCAAAAATATCATGCGATAGAAGCAGTCTGTACTTCTGTCAGGCTATTCCAAAAGTCTAGTTCAAAGGTTTTGTTGGTAAGGAAAACATAGGTTGCGTTTTACGACGAGCTTCGATGTTCAACCAGTTCCTGTTTTCGTCTGTGAGCTGGCAGAGACGACGTGATAGAGATGTGAAAATGTGAAATTAGTAGGTAGCTAATAAAAGTGGCTAGAGGAACCAACTTTTAAATATAGAAGACATTCTCTCTAAGTGATGGGATTAACAGATGTTAGAGAGAAAAGGTCCATCATTGATTTTAAAGTCTGTACACATGGCTGTCAGCTCTGCAGCCATGTACACAAGGAAAACTGAGATCAATGTTATAAGCAAAATGTGTAGAATAGTGTGTAAGTGATGAAGCTGAGGTTCAGGTCTTCATGAGCTGGTGTTGACTGACTGATGGGCAAGTTTAAACTATTCCTCTCCTGTTAACCAAAGTTCATGTTGACTGTCTAAAACACAGCAGAGCAGACACATAAATAAAGAAACAAAGAGGCCCCGTGTGTGTTCACAGAACGGTCCTTCAGGTGCATTTCCTTGACTGCTGGAATGAATGTTATAGAACTTTTTTAGAAGGTTGCGTTTGGTTAGGAATGTTTCATTCTTATATTTCCGTTTGGGTTGTGGTCGGACCCTCTTTCCGTGTGTGCGTTTACTCTCACCATTGCGCTGGAGGGGACCTCGACCCATCTGCTGATTCATGCCGAAGGAGTCCTGGGGGTTTGGGTTCATCGCACTCGTATGAAGAGCAGAGTCTGAATTGGTTCTGTGTAGGAGGAAGAGCAAAATTATGTTAAGTGTTGCAGCACCTTCAACAGAGCTTAGAGGATTTGTGAGGGCCAGTAGTTCAGTGAGTCATTCTGCTTCCTCCACACAGGCTGGATTCATCGACATGCTCTTTCTGACCCCACACGTAAACAACCTCAGACCACTGGACAAAACCTCAGTCCTGGAAGACAACATGTTTTAAGTAAAGGTCACCTAACACACTAATGATACACGGGAATAGATAATACTGAAACACTTGTAAGATTTCTAAACAGCTTTTCACCAGAATGCACTTCTAGACAATTTCGCCACTAGTTGCTACAGTAATGACGTGTGGAATATTATTTCAAATAGAATTGAAGTTTAAATTTTATCAAGATCAAATTACAGTTTGCACCTACCAAATATGACAATTTCAAATCAGTGGGCCTCACGGAAGAACATGTTGTATTCTATACCTCACAGAACATGTTGTATTCTATACTCACAGAACATGTTGTATTCTATACTTACAGAACATGTTGTATTCTATACCTCACAGAACATGTTGTATTCTATACCTCACAGAACATGTTGTATTCTATACTCACAGAACATGTTGTATTCTATACTCACAGAACATGTTGGTATTCTATACCTCACAGAACATGTTGTATTCTATACCTCACAGAACATGTTGTATTCTATACTCACAGAACATGTTGGTATTCTATACTCACAGAACATGTTGTATTGGAACATGTTGTATTCTATACCTCACAGAACATGTTGTATTCTATACCTCACAGAACATGTTGTATTCTATACTCACAGAACATGTTGTATTCTATACTCACAGAACATGTTGGTATTCTATACCTCACAGAACATGTTGGTATTCTATACCTCACAGAACATGTTGGTATTCTATACCTAATAGAACATGTTGTATTCTATACTCACAGAACATGTTGTATTCTATACCTCACAGAACATGTTGTATTCTATACCTCACAGAACATGTTGTATTCTATACCTCACAGAACATGTTGTATTCTATACCTCACAGAACATGTTGTATTCTATACTCACAGAACACGTTGGTATTCTATACCTCACAGAACATGTTGTATTCTATACCTCACAGAACATGTTGTATTCTATACCTCACAGATTAAAACTCTCTGAACTGGATGAACTTGTCATAAATTGCGCTGCTTGTTTGTGAGATGATCATAAGCTTGATTGTCATATAAGCCGTCCTGCTCTGCTCCCATTGAGGGCAAGTTCCATTCAGAAAAAAGTTACCAAAGATCAACAGGAAGATTTTCACACGGCAGTGTTAATAGTTGTATTACACAATCAGAAGATAATACAGCTGTCAATGATGTGTCATCAGAGAAGGGCTGTGCTGCGACAAGAATAAAGAGGGAATGGTTGATGTGACGTTAGATGTTAGAGCAAAGCGCTTCATGAATATGAGAGGCAGTCAAGGAATGTTGCAGTCAGAGATAATAGACGAGGGGTTATTATAGCCTGTAGCAGGTTATGTTACACTGTCAGGTGCAACAGAAGGTGATTCAGAGAACCTCATTTAGACCCGGAGGTAGCTGCTGCGATGAAATAGAACAATACCAAACACACAATCTCAAACAACAAACCATAATAATGATGAGACAGTAAACGGAATATTAATGATTTCAGTATAACTGAAGAACAAATTCTCTTTAATCATCCATCGTTTCAAATGAAGATTAGATCTGTTGGTGTGTGGTTGCTGCAGGAGGCCTATTGTCTGCTTCGTTGTATAAACGTGTTCACTTGTATCAGACTCTCAGAAACAAAAACAAACACGGGCAGAACTACACAAGCCCCCGTGCAACCTGTTAGACCAGCTTTGTCGTGTCTCCTATCCGCAGGTTGGTGTCTGTCAGTGTCGGAGCCTCCGTGTTGGTAAATGTGTTTGAACCAGAAAAAGTGGTCTCTCAGCGTTTCTAAAGCTTTTGTAGAATTTATTATATGGTTTAGAAATGTTTTGGCTTCCTGGGTATATTTAAGACCAACTAGTACAATCAAGTCGCAAACCTTCGTTCCATCATATTAATGAAATATAAGGTCAAAGCCGTGTTGGGGGACATTACTATTAAATGTACATGTTTATATTCTTATGTTGCTACTGAAAAAGCTCCTTGCGCTAGTTGGTTATATTGTCCAATTAGAGGGCAGAGAGTCTGTTAACGAGTGTTCCTGCATCACGAAGCCTCCAGCCATCACTGGTAACTCTGCAGGCTAACAACAACAACAGGAGACCAAAATCCTCTTACAGCTCTGAATCAAGAACGATTTAAGGAATTATCTCTATTATTCAAACATTGAACATAAAATCAAGAGGGTAGCAAGGCGCAGTGCCTAGTTTCATGTTCACACAACAAACGTATATGTAAATGTAAACTTGTAAATTACACTTAATATTAGTGTCGGTTGTGTTTCAAAGCCATTTTCAATAATTAGTTTAGGCAGATTAAATCAGGCCTTGTCTATGTTGGACCTCTTACAACCAACATCAACAGAACGGGCTTAAACTGGATTCAAAACAATCTGACAATGAGATCAATGAGAGAAACTTTCCAAGCACAGCATCTGGAGGCGGATGTGATGAGGCTGAAAGGAAGAAAAAGGGAATCACGAGTCTCGATGTAAGACTGCAAAGGAGCGGTGGATCCTAAAGCTGCGTTAGTAGAAGAAGACTATCGATTAATGTCTCAGAAATAGAGCACTAGAAAGAGAAATGGAACACTACAAAGAGAAAAAATAATGAAGCAATCACCGAAACAGTCTTTATCTCAGTGCTCTGGGCCTCTATTGTGGTGCTTCAAAGGAAGAAAGGAGAGGATTATTAAGATGTTACAAATCAAGCTGAGATTTGCGAAGGATAGAAACTAGGACGTTACGTAGCCAAAAGAGATTGGAAAAAGACAAAGAACAGAATTGCTGCCGGCTGTTTGAGCAGGGGATAAAGCAGTGAGGACAGACTGAGGGAACGAGACAGAAAGAGCGAGGCAGGGTCAAGGGTCACCTGTTGAGTTGTGATATTAGTCTAAACCCCGGCCGCTTTTCCTCAGTCCATGGCAGCTGTTCCCTTCAGAGAGACAGGGGAAAGGCATGACAGCAAATTTATTAGGTGAAAACAGAGAACCCCAGATGTTTAGGACAAGAACTGTTCTTAGGTTTGTGAAGTGGAGATCTGGGGAAACAATGTGTGCATCTGTTATGGGTGCAGAAAGACCCTGAAAAAGAAGATGCAGCACAATCTTATTGTATATTTGAGGAACACAGAAAGTCAAATGAAATAAAAGCAGGACAGATAAGACGGAAAACAGAAGACAAACAACAGGAATGCTAACAAAAAGGCTATCTAGGTTTATAAACATGCATCTAAAGAGCAATTACAAGCTGTTGTCCTCCATCGTCTGAGGAGAACTAAAACTGAGAAACACAAGCAGCTCTCTGGGGGAACGGCTGGCCAGAAGGAGCAACAACGTCAACAACTTGATGTGAAGAGTCATTATCAGAGCCTGAAACGATGGAGTGGGAACAGTGATGACGTTCATTCTTTTGAGGCATTTAGCAAAAAGGGGTCTTGACTCTTTCTTAGAGTCAAAGAACACTGCAGCTCAGATGTGTCTCCGGCTCGCGGGGTAGAAGACTCGTATCAACCCGTTGACAGACGGGCACTGGCTGGAAGGGCAGATATCTACCAAGGCTAATGTGAATAAATGCAGTTTTTCTCCAAAACTTAATGGAGTCTTGCTTCTTGCCCAATGCTACACCCCTCCAATAAGATCAGCCAGGTCGTTTCTGCCTATCCCTGCTAACAGACAAACAAACCAATGCCAACAGGTACAGGTAGGTTACATCCTTGACAAGGTAGGTAGGGAAGGTATTCAAACTAAAGCTTCACACTCGATCTCTCTTAAAGAAAACATGTGGAGTAGGAATATCACAAGAACAGATACCTTGATATCAATTTGAAGACCGGAAGATACCGGTGTTTCTATGGTACCTGACACCAGAGAACATCTGTCTGTGTCTTTGCAGAGCTGCATGCTTGTCTTGTTTGGTTTTACTAGCAGCTCGAATGTCAATGAGTCAGGGAAACAGAGCATTCATGGATGGAAAGACAAGAAAAGGTTTAGCATGCCAAAGTTGGTCGCCAACTAAATTTGCATGTCCGACAGTTTCATAATAAACTGAAAATATTTTACATAAAACACACGCACGCAGACCCACGCAGACACACAAAGACACACACAGACACACACAGACACACACAGACCCACACAGACCCATGCAGACACGCACACAGAAACACACAGAAACACACAGAAACACGCAGACACGCACACTGGAACTATGTCAAATTGAGTGTCATAATATTGTGAAAACACTTTTGGTTCATTACGAAACTGTGGTGGAAGATAGTTCACTAATTGGAAACACTTGAGTTGTCCACGGAGATGGAGTTCTTCATTATGACGTTCTTCATGGTGAAATACACTTGTTTCATTGATTTATTGTTCTTGTGTATATTCTTCCGTTGAGAATGAGAACAGTTCCTGAGTATCGCTACGGACTAACAACTTCCTGCTAACGGGGAGTTTACAAACTGCTCTAGAATACCACAATGAATTTGTCACATAATAAACCAAAAAAAAACTAACAATCTGTAGAACAGGAATCATGTAGGACAGTCACATTAAAACTAAACTGTTATATTACCATTCAAGCCCACAGATCTCCAGCAATACAACAGGAGACAATCTGTCATGGCAGTGCCGTCTCTGGTATCATTTGATGAGTGATACAATGAAGACAACCCTCCATGTCTATAGAATCACTTGGTTAAGACACTCTGGTGTCACTGACGGCTGTAATAGACCATTTATCCTGAGATATATGATGTAGGAATGCAGATGAGGTGTGGCACTGCACCCATCCCATTAAACATTGTATCAAAATGACAATGGCGTGTTGTTTTCTGTTTGTTACTGCTGGACTTGTCCTACCTGTCTTGGTTGACTTATATTCACTTAAACACATCAAATGGATTTAAGACAAGACAGGCATGTAAGCATGTCGCACACATTTACAATTATGGCTGCTTCCATTCGCCAACCACGATCTGAGATGGAACACCAGATCGACAGGTCCAACCAGCTGAATATTAACCACAAATGGTCATGAGCTTGTAGTAGTGTACCTGTGAGACCAAACAACAATCTCATTTAGCCATGTTGTGCCTTACTTGCAGAAACACTGGCCTATTTCTTGGAGGGTATTAATCAGACCACCTGGCCCTGCAGTAAATCCATTGAGAATTGCCACAAAACAACTCAGAGAGAGAAAGCAGACGACATTTTAAGATCCTTCCTCTGGAGGGCTGTTCCACAGTGCAATCTCCAGGGACGTTGGTCTGGGATTTCGTCCCGAGAGAGGCTGGTTCAGGAATAACAGTCCAAAGAAGAGTGTATAAAAGAGGAGGAGGGCGTGGGACTGGATCACATCTCTGACCCTGCAGCGGATGGTCTCCGAAGGGATGAAATCAGGGACGTACACAACTCTAATGCCTCCCGTCTCTTTCCAGTCACCGTCGTACAGTGAGATTACTTGACACATTTCTGAACAAGCATCTCATTTTGAATAATTTCAGAGGACAGATGGTGTGTAGGAAAAATCTTGACCCTATTCACTACGGAGAGATGATCACATCTGTTGGCCAGCGTCCTGATCACGGAGCGGTTAAAGGTTATGTGAACAGCTCGGTTTCCCTGAATTTCTCACATGTCTGAGGATCCCTTAGCATTGGCCATTGCTTGTAAGTAAGGTTCACCTTCAAGGTTTGCTCAGTCAATCCTTAGTGCTTGAGAGACTGGATGTATAGCAGATATCTAAACAGTACTCAAAGAGTTAAAGAGCACTGTGGCTGCTCTCCAGATTTGGCTGGCTCTAATTCAGCGCAGATGTGGTCAGAGTTGTAAACAATTACCGCTCCACTCTCTCCAGAGACAGAGAAGCAGGGATCTTCCTCTCACTGCTAACAGAGGTTAAAAGCATTTCCATGGTTGCATACTCAACTGAGGGTCTTAAACATATACAGTATATATACACACAATAGTCTCAAGATCAACAAAATTACACAACATGCTACTTGAAGAAAAGCCTCACTGGACTAGAATCATCATTCTCCCTCAAACATGTCTCCCTTTAAGCTTCCAGTTCAGTCAGTAGACTGAGTGCAAACAGAACCAGCTCATGTTGGTTTCCTTCCTTTTGCCCACCTTCATAACTTGATGACAACATGCTTGTTAATTACATGAGTCAATAATATATAACTTTCAACTGATGCTCAGTTGTCGCACCATTAGCAATGAGCAGCAGCATTCATGGTTTGAGAACCGATATCGGTTTGGACATGGTCAGGTTAACCTGGTATTAATGCAAATAAAACAGCAGTGATTTATACCGTGCATCAATAGCAATATTAAACTGTGCAACTGAATGTTTTATGTGGATGCATTTATGCAAACCTCCACAGAAGCACACAGAAAAACAAAGTTAGGTTGCATAAATAAAACCTAAGCGAGCTCCTCCCTGGCTAAAAAACAACCCTCAAAAGCACTAGATAATAATAACTGTGCTATGAGTGACACGCAAGCAGACAATAGTTTACAAAGGTGTGTTGTTATTCCGTTGCACATGTCACACCGTCACTGCAGAAAGTGTCTGGTATGGTATAGGCACAAAAACACAACTGGCGTCATGGTTAGAGTTATAAAAAAAGGCACTGCTGTAACATTTTCTTGTGCGTCAGAGTCACAACTATGGTTGAATCCGTGGTAACCACAAGAATAGAAATAGTGCGGAGTGACACAAGGACTGCAGATGGTGAAAAGATTGATATCCTTTCTTTAGCAAGAAATTAAGCTTTGCCCATAAATTCAATCGGAAATGGGCAGAGCATCATCCAGAGTTGTTTACACATGCAGTTCCAGTCTCAGATTTCAGACTGAGAGAAATGAATGTTGTTTTTTTGTTTCTTGTCTCAAATTTCCATCATGTTTTGTTCATTTTGTTCATATCATCACTTCTTATATGAAGTAAATCATCGTCCCAGTATCGTCTGTAATAGTGAGGTGTTCAAATCAATGCTGCTGCTACGTACAAATGTTAATTTACATGTACAACATATTATGAAAATAAAGCAACATTAATCCTGTTAATCAACTTGTTTTCACATTAATCCATTTTTTTAAACAAAGAGGAGATAAGGAGGAATGATAAGCAGTACGGGCAAGAGTAGCACCACCGTTAAGAGCTCAACGATACCCATCCCTACTTCTATCTCTGCCACCGCCACCGAAGCAGGCCAAGAGACACTGCTGAGGGAGAAGTTATCCATGTAACACACTGTGACAATCTGCTGCAGGTTGGCGCTGGAGGCTCGCTGTGGCCTGCAGAGACTTGACAGAGCTGATGCCAATCACATATAGATGGTTTTATTGGAGAGGGTGGAAGGGAAGAAACAACCAAGCACATAGCGTGTAAACCCTATGGTAGTTTGCTGGCGCTGCTCTGAGCCCCTGGGCTCTCCCAGAAACACTCCCACTCTGAAAACATTGATGTCTGGTGGCTCTGGAAGGACGTTTGTCAGCCAACCTGTTCTGTGCTGTCAACGATGACGAGAGGGTGTGGGCCTTATTCATGTCTGCAGTACAAGCTGTTATAGTACGCTCAACATGAAGCCTGGTGAATATCTGTTGGCGTTATGGAGGGAGACGACGCAGGGTGATAGGCAGCCAGCCAACCTAACATACAAAACACGAGTGTGGAGGAAGAGCAAGACTGAATGAGAGTGAGCGGGGAGGGGCTTGGCTGAGCTTTTTATCACAGGACCTTGATTCAGTCCGTTGTAAACACTGAGGAAAGCTGTCTGCTCATACACTCAGTGCGGTTACATGCAGCAATTAGCATCGTACAAGACAACTACCGGACAAGATCTGGGTTATGCAAATTCATGTAAACAGGGGCATATCAGTTACATCGAGTCAGCATCGGACAAGCATCGGGTTTCTCGTTACCGGATAAGCGCACCTGGGTAACTCGGTAGTTGCTCGATGGTTGCTCGATGCCAACATAATGTAAACTGGTAACGAGAAACGCAGTCTGCGCATGCGCGACTATTTCCGCCGGCGACTTTCACCCGGACATGGAAGGAGACGAAGACAGCACGAGCGACGCAATAAAAGGAGGCGTTGTTCCAGGACGACATCAAACGACACCATGGCTTACCACCTGTCATGAATCTGTGGTTAAAGCTTGAAGAAATACTATATTAAAGACTATAATCGAACGCGGTCGGCGCTCTTCTTCTACGCTTCTACTAAGCTCACCGCTCTTCTTCTACTCTCACCGCGGCCAAAAGCGCTCCAGCGCCACATAGCGGATCGGAGTTAGCAATGCTTCGGCCGGTTTCTCGATTGTTTCTCGAATGTTTTCTCCGACATGTACTTTCGGATAAGCCACAGCAGGGGGTCACAGCGGGTGGTAGGAGGTAATTGCGTTATCGGGTAAGCTGCCCATGGAAACGTACTGACTGACTGATGACTGATCCATGCAGGCACAAGCAGAACTAGAAAATAAATGAAATCCTGCAGCTCATGTCAAGGGCAGCTAGTCTAACATTGTTTTCCAGAGTGTACCATGAAGGAATTTCTGCTTAATAGGAGATAATACAGAGCATTGGTACTAAGACGAAATCCTTTAACAGTAGGACGAGTGCCGGTGGGCATGACCTTTAATGTGAAAGTCTATTTGTCAAACACCTCCATGTAGACGAAGCCTCCCCTCGACGACCACAGCATCCTGACACATAGAAACAATGAAGGCGAAAGCCTACCCGATCATACCGCCTCCACTGATTACACACATTTCTGATTTGAGTCTGAGCTCGTGTCTGGACGCAGAAAGAGAGAGTTGATACAGGAAACAGACAGTGAAGAGGAAACAGTTCCAATTTTAAAATAATCTAGTTAGAGGAAGAGGAGAAAACAATAACCATTCAGTCAGAGGAGAGACACTCACCTTCTCCAGTTGTTGTCCAGAGGTGGGGACAGATAGACCGTTCCATACGGAGAGCTTTCCATGTGGGTTTCAGTTAAGGAAATAGTTTGCACAACGATAGACACATCACTGTAATAACAGATTATGTACACACATTTCTATTTTTACAAACTACCAGAGACCAATACATTGTTTACTTAGTGCTCATACTGGTTTCAAGCATGGAACCCCCAGTCGCTTCTGTCAAATGTTGATTCTGATAAAGTCTAATCGAAGAAGACGACCACAAGATCTTAGCATTGACAAGAAGAGAGAGTGGCAACATAAACATCTGTTAAAAATGTAAATTAGGACAGAAAAATAAGCAGTCTGGAGCCATATAGTGTCCATTCTGCTGAAACTGAATTCAGCTCTATATAACAGCAATACAATGAGTTTGGACTCATTAGCAGTAACTCATTAGTTACTATAATAATATACTATAGTATAAGAAGCTCACTTTACTTAAATATATCATTTTTCAATAGTCACGTAGAAAATTGGACAGCAAACTTCTCAAACTGACAGCTTACCAATTTTCTGAACACGCCCCCCCCCAAAAAACTTGACAGCCATATTGTTCATGGTTCAGACAATCAATCAGGTATCTACTTCAACTGCATGTCAAACTGTCAGAATTAGCATTCTGTTCTCTAAGAACACGTGCAGGACAGCCAGAGGATGAGAGAAGGCATTTATATTGGTAGGAACATTCTCATAAAACATCCAAGTGTGAAAACGGGGAATACCTGTAGTTAACGAAACAATAACAGCATGGCTTGATGTAATACTGAGTCGACGCAGTGTGGCAGGACTCCAGTGGGTTGTTGTTGTCTTTCCTGGTGACAGACACTCTTGTAATGTGAGCTTATCAACCTCGTCTGCTCTGCTATCAATCTCCTATCTGGGTTGCTTATCAGGGAGGGGCGTTGAAAACGACAACAAAAACAAACAATAAAATGTAACCCAGTGTTGCACACGGTATCTATTTACGTCTTAAACAGTTAAGAAGTGGCCGACTGATTAGCTGTACAGAGACGGGAGCCATGTTCATCACCTATAATGAAAAACATGGGACAAGCTCCTTTACAAGCCTTCACAACCACTAACTACGTGGACAGTGTTGTGATTCCTTGAATCAGAGAGAAGCAGAGGAAACAACCCTGTCAAACTGGTTATTTTCCTCGTTCTTGTGCTCCTTGTACCATGTTCCATAATCATAATGGTGTGGTCGACCTCAGCCCCCTGCTGTGATTGGCACGCTAAAGTCATGTGGCCAGTATGTCACCATAACTCTATAAACGACATTCTTTATCCGATCGGAGCCACAAACTACAACGAATATGTTCAATTTCAAGGATTTGTTCCTCGCCATAATCGTTTAAAATATAAAAGAGTCTCATTAGATCTTATCTGCACTGACGTTTACTACCATGACCTCCTCTGATACACACGTCTCCTAAAACGAAAGCACTGTGTAGACGGAGGGCCTGTAAACCAGACCTGGCCGCTAAACGTTTGATTAAGAATCAAACAATAATACGCACACAATCTGCCAATTGCATTTATTGCAACGCGACTGCTATGTTTTAAGTTGCGTACGTGTCGGCGTGCCTCAGAGTGTTTGATCACAGGTTGAGTGATCAACCTGTGCAGGTATTTCTGCCTGCGAGTCAAGTTCTTCGTCTCCCAGCTGCCTCAAGCACACGTATGCATGTTGTGTCAGTGCGTGGTGGGGATGTTTCTGATAGTTTCTGCGCGAATGAATGAATGTTCTGGCTGACAGCTTCCCTCGGTCTTCAAATCACTAGAATCACTTTGGTCTTTGGTGCAACGCAAGAGGCACGTTTGGGCGCGCTTAAGTTAGTGATCGAAATGCAAATCAATGCGACAAGTTTCGAATCAGCACGGCCGAAAGTGCCAGTGGAAACGCCCTCAAATATGACAGGAGAGTCCTTTATGTTTTGGCACCAACAACAACAACAATTTCTTTCAACAGTGGCCTTCACACCAAACCAACGATATGGAAGGACGCAAGCCGATTAGTTTTGCATATGTATCAAACCACAAACCACAAAACACTGCTCACCAAACACAAATGGACAAACAGCTTTGATACTAACAGATTTCTATGGAAGTTGCCAACATCTAAGCTGGACAATGCGTTTTACATAAATTCTCAGATTCATTTCAAAGGAACATTTAAACTCCAACCGAAAACATGTTTGTGTTTTTTATCAAGTACATTTTCAACATGTTTTTAAATACTTTAATAAATTTCTCATCATTTTAAAAGAGTATCAGTAATAATTCTTTGTGTCTCAGTCGGCTGAAGGGCCACGTCTGTGTGTGCTGACAGTGTTACATCTTACAGTGCACTCAAATCAAAAGATTCATAAACACAGCAGGCGGCCGGCACTCATTCATTTACAATGGAAGCTGGTGACCAAACCGAACTGATGTCTGCAGAGCTGATTGAACCAGCAGCCCTCTGCCAGCGACTGCTGGAGGGCTTGCAGCATGATGCAGTGACAAGAACGCCCACAGCTGCTCATGATTGCTTTGGTGTTAGCAAACAGAAAAAAAACATTTTATTGTTAGCAATTGAATTGAAATACTCTGCATTTAACCCATCAGTAGGTAACTCCAACACCGGCAGCCTTTTGGCACCAAAAAGAAAAAATGAAGCCCAACCATCTGAAAGTCACAACACTCACTTCTGCAGTGCTGATGAACCTGTCCTAGTGACATGTTCTACTGTTAATGATCAGGATATTTGCCGTCCGTGCTTGTCGATAGGTCTGCGATGGGGAGAGTTGATGCGGTTGCGGTGGACTCTCTCAACCAGCCCATGGTGCCGAGTCCCTCTGACTGAGTCCAACCCTGAAGGGAAGCCCCCCTGAGAAGGTGAAAGGACAAAGCTGTTTACATCTCACTGCAGTTTCCCAAAGGTGAGAAGAGGGGACATCTAACATCATTTTCACTTTGTCAGAAGGCCTCGAGTGCTGCAGCAGCAGCGGTGTTGAATCTAAAGCCTCAATATTACAGAAACCAATAATAGTATCCTTTTATGTCGTATTGCAAGAATATATAGTTGATATAGCACCCTTAAACCACTAATATAACACAGTGTAATCCACATTAAACGATCTTGACTGCTTGTAATGCAAGAAAAATAAATGTAGGTTATATTTTCTATGTTGTGTTTCTAAATGACATGCTGACACTTCAAGCACAAACTATTGCAGACCCAGAAGTACTATTAAATAAGTTCTTTTATTTAGCACGTCACTCTATTCATGCATGACATAATAAAAGTTGCTTTCGTGGAAGTTTTATTTGTAATGATCCACAATTACTGATTTCTGTGAAATACTGTCGTAATCAGCGTATTCATCCTTGAGTGAAGTGGAGTTTTGTGAGATCACATGAGCTTTGAGCAACAAATTCTGATTGGTTCACACTTGATTCCAAGTGGACATCCAGGCTGAATACCAAGAAACTCCTTTCAGGGTTTTCGTCAATATCACGCTCAAAAGAACGGGCTGGGCGGGACGAATCCAAATATAAAATGCCTCTGGCCAAAGCAGTCTGTGGCCGCGGAGGCATAAAAATGCTCCCAAATTAATGAAAGGCCAGACTGCATTCAATTACCAATGTAATATAATTCTTTAAATTTCCTCTTTCAGAAGTACATCAAATGTTCATGAATCTTAGGTGCTGCATTTATATTTTTTTGTTTACGTGTTTGAATGCTTTTCATGAGTGCACGAGTACATAAATTACAAATTGAAGTAGAATATTAAATACTTAAAGAAGTTTTCTGAATATATCAAATACAATGAATGCTAACAGCTGACTATCATCAAGTGGAATCTACAAGCCATTTAGTTCATAGAGCTTCTGTCCCACAGGGGATGGTGAATGGACTAAGTGAGGGGGGGCTTTCTCCCTCCTTGTGGGGATGGATTTCTGGCCAGTACTGCAATTACTGGTCTACATGAAAGGGCCATTCTTTTAAGTAACAAGGGCACTTTCACATGGATCCCCTCTATACCCACATATCACACTCCTTGGAGAGCTGACACAGATACAGACCAACTGATACAGAGAAACAACTGTTGTATCAAATGCAGAAATGCACTGCTTGAAGGAGTGCTGAGAACTACTGCACTCTTTTATTCCATCTATTCCACCAGTCTGCAGAAACTAATGAATAACTTAACATTCTCAGGAGAGGCTTTTTTTGCTCTTCTGAAGATCCAGTACAGATTTTTGCTGCATTTGAATCCAGACTTGAAGTGAGGGTCATTCTGACCCAACAGAAATGGCCTTTAAAACCCTCTGAAAGAGACAGGACCTTGAATTTGTGTGGAAGGTGATCCCAAGGTAACCCGGCTTTTAAAGAAAATATTTCTGTTTTGCTCTACGGCACAAATCCTTCTGGATAAAGGAAAGAATCTGAGTAGCCCATCGCTAAATGAACGCTGCTAATCACAGCACCAGCACAACTATAAGACCGCGCTCAGGCCGACTCCAGCACTGTGTGAAAAAATGCCGCCTCCTCATTTATTTGAATCACATCATGCGTTGGCACAACTGGGGCGCCAATGCAGAGAGTCAAAGAAAAAAAAGTAGGCAGCCAAGAAAAAAGTTTAAAATGGATCAACTTTTTAAGATTACACCGTTCACACATGATCATCAAGGTGTTAACTGATTGTGAGAACTTTCCACAAAACCCTTTTAATTTATATAACAGTGATGCTTCTGGTCTGAACACCAAGTAACAAAGGCAGGACAACTGTAAGCATCATGTTCTTTTTTCAAGGAAAACCTAACACATATTCAAGCACAATTTATATTGAAGGGAACAAATCATACTCAATTGTAGCTAAATATTTTCCTTGTGGGACACCACAAGAGTAGCTGTGACTGATTTACAGTTCAATTATATCATTATTTATTTTATACTGGCTCTTTATGCAACCACCAGTTAATCCTGAAACAAACCGTTTCGGCTTGTCTTTTTTGGACACGCATCTTCTCCTTTAATGATTTTTCCTTACTTTTATTATCTTCTACATTGTAGAGGAGTATTGAAGACATTACAACGATGAAGGAGCATATGTGGAATTATCTCTTCAAAGTAGCCACCTTTTATTTTTGATGACAGCTTTGCACACTCTTGGCCTTCTCTCAATCCGCTTCATGAGGTAGTCAGCTGGAATGGTTTTCCAACAGTCATGAAGGAGTAACCAGAGGTGCTGAGCACTTGTTGGCTGCTTTCCCTTCACTCTGCTGTCCAACTCAACCCAAACCCTCTCAACTGGGTCTAGTTCGGGTGATCGTGAAGGCCAAGACCTCTGATGAAACACTCAATCACTCAGCTTGTTGGTCAAACAGCCCTTACATAGCCTGGAGGTGTTTTGGGGGTCATTGTCCTGTTGAACAACCAATGATGGTCCTACTGAGGGCAAACCAGACAGGATGGCATGTCGCTGCAGAATGCTGTTTAAGTGTGCATGCATTTTTAAGAAAATCCCCCACAATGTAACCAGCAAGCACCCCCACACCATGTGCTCCAAGCTTCACGGTGGCAACCACGCATGTAGGAACCATCTGCTCAACTTTTCTGCATCTCATAAATACATGGCAGGTGGAACCAATATTCTCAAATTTGGACTCATCAGACCAAAGAACAAATTTCATCTGGTCTAATTTCCTCTCCTGTGTTTCAAGAGATTCTCTTTTTATTGTTGTTCTTCCCCAGTAGCGGCTTATTCTTTGCAGCCATTCAACTGCTAAGGCCTGATTCACGTAGCCTCCTCCGAACAGTTGATTTTGAGATGCGTCTGCTATTTGATCGGTGTGAAGCATTTATGTGGGCCCTGGTGTAAGGTGCTCTTAATGTGCGGTATCAGAGGCTGGTAATGAACTTATCTTCTGCAACAGAGGTAACTCTTGGTCTTCCTCTCCCTGGGCGGTTCTCATTAGAGACAGCTCAATCACAGAGCCGGAAGCTTTTTGTGACTGCACAGAAATTTTCCCAATTGACAGATTTCCATGTATTAAAGTAAAAGAACCGTAATGGAATAGTGCTATTCACCGTATAGAACTGTCTACCAACCTTACCTCTGCACAACACAACTAATGGTGTCTAACACATTAAGAAGGAAAGACTAACTGGACAAGGCACACCTGGTAATTGAAAACCTTTCCAAAAATACTACCTCATGGAGCTGATTGAGAGTGTGCAAAGCTGTCATCAAAGCAAACAGCAGCTACTTTGAAGAATCTATAACATATTCTGGTTTGTTTAACAGTATTTTGTACACTACATGGTCCCAATTGTTCTCTCATATTTGTCCTTTCTTCAATATTAATCTTCAATGCAGAAGATTATAAAATGTGATGATATCCCACCTGGAATTCAGTGCTGGAGTTTCCAATCTGATTGACGTTTGGCAACGAGCCTCCATAGTACTGTGCCCGTGACTGAGACAAACGAAGCTGCTGGATCTTCTGAAACTGCACCTGTGATTCAAAACACACAGCTGTCAGGCAGGGGTAGACATAGTGAACATGCAAGCTTCATATCGTAAGAGTACGCTATGTACTCTTAAGATAGATTCAGAATAGTTAATGCCGATGATGCTTTCATATCAGTGAGGGAACAATAAATGAAGCAACCTAGATAGCATTGATATTAGCCTTTGATTTATTTGATTTTCATACTCCAACCTCAATGTAACGTTTACATTTCTTTACACAGACTGTATCCACAAGACAATCTAACTAACTAGTTTGTTAAAAGTGCAGTTTGAGGTACACAATTGAAGGGAACACATTCAAAATGGGCAGGTTGACCGTCACAGCTGCATCCTACCAAGTTGTGCCACAACGATTCTCTTGCAAAAAACACAAAGTAGCTCGTTCTTCAAAGGTAAGGTACGCAGGATCAACCATCCACTCCAATCAGGTGTAGGCAAATAAGGGCATTTCTCTTTTAGACTGACTAAAGGGCAATGTTTGAATCTCAAAGACTGACTTTACACAAATAGATGGTGAATATGATACAATATTGGGGAGGTCTGAAAAAAATCTGGTATGCAGGGTTTGTTCCACCCGCACATACTGTTTCCTAAAGGCAGGTGCCACTTTAGAGCAGCAGGTCACAGGGAGATGCTATAACAGTTGCAGTAAAAGTATTTATTTTTTATGGGTGTACATATGACATTATTTTCTATAATTGAATTAACGTTAAGCTAAGATGTTTCAGAAGTCTTTACTACCAGCATGGATGATTAGTACAGTGTATTTGCTCAATATTATTCATCTTTGGGTCTTTCCCAATCCTCCCCTCGTACACTCCCTTCTTCTACCCTTGCAGGTCGCCTCGCTCCCCCATCACTATGTGGGCTCAGGAGTTGTTCATATCCGTCGTTAGTCTTCTTATTCTGGGCACCCCAATGGTCGGGTGAACGTCCCCCTTCGGTCAGTAGGACCAAATCCCTTGCCATCTTCCAACGGAGACTAAAACACACCTCTTCAAGTAACACCTTGACTAGGGTTAGCGGGTAACTGCTGTAGCGGTCTTACAGTGGCCTACCACTCTGAATCGCCATCTGCCTTCAGCGAACGGTAAGTGCTGGTGGAGCACTGGCGACATACCACTGTAGGATCGGTATAAGTCCCAGCAGGACCAGATTATGCCATGGGACCATGAGACACTTTTTAGATCTCGGCGTAACGGTATTCAACTTTTTTTTTTTTTATCTAATTTAATTGGCTGAACAACAAACTTTAACAACGTTAAAAAGGATGCTCTACATGAAGTACAAACAAACCTAACAAGCCCACAATGGGTACTCTTCCTTCTCTCTGCGCTGAAACTATAATTAAACCTTTAACTGCATACAAACTTGAGGCAGACTTTCATCTTAAACTAGTGTTTAAGATAAACAATGTAGAAGGAAACCAAAGCCTACCTTTCATTAACTGTTAAATGTGGATCACAGATGTTAGATTGTAACTCCTACTGAAAAGAGAGTGAAGTGTAGACATGTTCTGTATTTCAGGTATTATCACCTTTAACTTTGATTTCTCAGCAGAAACATGAGATTTAAACCTGCCACACTGGAGTTGTCGGTCATTATATAACATACATAAGGACCTTTTGATCAAACATGTATATTTATGGTTCACAAGGATACCAACTCAGCTGCTGAACGGCTGGAGTCCGTGAGCTCAGGTACAATATACAGTTCTCAGAGCCATTCAGAGTTTTAACAATAAGTTCTTTGCTCACTGGCGTTAATATTGAAGCTGCTACTTCTACATGTGTTTGCTGACCGTGTGTCCAGTGCCAGTCTAAGTTTCACTCACTAGGATTTTCTGTCTAACAGCGTTCACTGTCAGTTCATACCTAATGGCAAACTTGATTCAGTGTTGCTTCAAACCCACATCCTCTTTGGCACCACAGACAGGACTCTAGCTCTCGTAAAAAGAGAGCATTGTAAACCACTGGCATGGACTTGAAATGGTTCTTCCTATCCTCCCAAGTGACACTATTTTGTTTCTTGATATTTGTGCTATTTATGCTTAAAATTATAATTTGATGGAGAACAGAACCCCAGAAATTTAAATGCTAAATTACATATAAACTACACATATTCAGGCTATGTAGTTTCTCCTTTATCCAGGAAATAGGGTGTCTAAATACAAATACAAAACTTGCTTGACTTTAACTTCTGGAAAAACATTTTTGAAAGTCTAATTTGGGATAATTACAGTTAGGAGATATTAACTGGACCATACAACTGATATTGCCTCTCAGAACAGGCCTAATTAATTTTTTTATAAATAGCCATGTCTTTTTTTATGTTTTTATACTTCATGGAATGAAAGAAAATATTAATGGGAAATTCATCCTTTGTCAATTCATCTGGATAGTTTTAATGCAACATGCTGCTGAGCAAACAAACATGTGAAAACCCCTTAGTTTGATAGCTTCCTGTAGGGCTCAAGTATACAACTATCATGTTGTAAACTCGAAACAAAGATTTTTTTTTAGCTGTCCTTGAAAATCCTTAATCATGACACCATAAACATCTAACAGTAACTGCACCTCTCAACAAATAGCAAGCTGAAAGTCGACACTGGAACCAGAGTGGATTGTTGCTTCGCCTCTTACAAGCTAAAATATCCACACACAATCAGAGATGGTCCCTCTCTCCCTTCTCTGCCCACATACAAACTGTGAGAATGGCAATGTGCAATTCTGAAGACATTTCAATCTGCATCCTCAAAGGCTGCTTCCAGTAGAACTATGGGCCGCGGTTGCAGAGGTTTGGGATCCACTTTACAGATGTTTCGGATCCACTGTATATTTTTTTTTATTAATTGATCATTCTTGTCTTATCTATATTCCAGAGAAAATTTCTCACCTGATTATACGTGTATAACCAGCGTGACATTACACATCTGTAATCTTGAACTTTTCCATTTCCTGTTTCACAACTGTTGCGATTTCCTAACAGGTCATGTGTAAATAATTTAGCCTCTTTCTGAAGGAATTAACATACAGAGCACATCTGTACTTTGTACAGTGACTACAGTACTGAATGTAAGTGTATAGAGAAACAAGCAGCGACGTTACTGGTTGAGCATCAGATATCTCAGTGAGCAGATGAAGTCCATTAGATGAGTGGTTCCCTCCCAGCCCTGCTCCCAGTACCACTGCCCTGCACCTTTGACAGATGTCACTGGCCCAACACACCTGATCCAAATGAATGGGTTATTATAAGGCTTACGTGGACCTTAATGACGACCCCTTCATTTGGATGGGGTGTGTTGGAGGCATCTAAACATACAAGGCAGTGGAACTGCAGGACAATTGTAATTCGACAAACAGCTTACAGTCAATCTGTGTCAAAAGGGGGCTTTCCCGGTATTTACCCAAAAAGAAATGGTGCAACAGACTACAGCCACATGACAAATAAGTGTAATTTTAAAAGCACTTACCCTTGAAACAGTGAGGTCTGTCATCAGCTGCTCAAAGGCCCGAGTCTCCTCTGCTTGCTTCTGGTTGTGCAGCGCTATCTTTTCGCTGAACTTCCTGGGGTTTGAGCCACCTGTACCCGGGGAGCCAGACATTGTGCGGGCCGCAGTTTTACAACTTCAGCTAACAACGTTGCTTGAAAAGTTGAAGACGGTACGGGGAGTCTACTTTGCAAAGTCTTTCAGTGAACCCATCAGAACATATCACGCATCGTTACCGATGGACCTAAGTTTGTTATGAGTCACAAATTGAGTAACGTTAACTTTTATATGATTGTGAGCTTGTAGCTAACGTCAAAGCTCTTACATATAAGTCGTCTTCACTTCTGTTAGAGTATCCTTAAAGAAAGCATTAGCGGATAACGTTTTCAAATCAACTTTGGTACATTTCAATAAGGGGCGTGTTAGTTAAAAGCAGTTACTGGTACAATATAACTTCGTATTGACACATTTCTAGTGAACCACTTGTTTGAATGTAACGCTAACATAACGGTAGCTGTCAGAGCTAACATAACATTAGAGCCGTACGGAGAGTCGAATAGCTGCAGCTAGCTAAGTCAGCTAAACTGCGTTCAGGGCCATCTCGACCATTTTCACAAACGCACTTTGTCAACCCGTCGACACTCAACATCAGTAAACAGCCAACACGTGTGTAATAAAGCAAGTTATAGAAAAAGATTTAGCTCAAGTGCTCAACAAAGTAGTTAGTCCCGTTAGCCGAATCTTGCTGCTAACATTAGCACAGTTCACAAGCTATTGAGCGAAGGTTTGCTCCCTGAATTGTATTTCAACAAGTGTCCGCTGGTCTTATCCGGACAAAACTGAATTTTGAGTTCATCTGGCCCACAAACTGGGAAACAGGCTGCTCGAAACACCAAACTATTCACACTTCACCCAGGAGCACAATCCACAATTTCACATTTTAATTGATATCACAGCGTATCGGAGACGAGTCTTGTGTTAATCCACGGACAGCACAGATAACGTGGTCTCAGACAAACTCCAGCCCGACGAGTCCAGGAAGATAAACAAACACCGACAACAACGCTCCTTTCTTCGTCCCTGCTTGAGATAAATTCTTTTGCGGAATTGCTGGTTGTGATTTCAGCCTATTAGACGTCGGTTGACACGGCTTGTAACAGCAACTGAGTTCCGCTGGCTTGTTATCCTCAGTCGCTGAGAGAAAAACAGTACCTCGTTAAACTCGTCAATGCTCCGGCTCTCCACAGGGCGGCGACAAAGTTACATGATCCTCTCTGGGATTACTCTTATCTCTTATAGTAACACCGTTTTAGGAATTACGATTAACAAGCGGGGGCAGTAATTACTCAGTTTAGTGTAGGGGCTGGGTTAAAACAAAACATTAAGAATTCACTCGTGCACTATTAGAAGTATTTTATTTGCTATTGTGGCTGTATGAGTCAACTCTATATCTCAGCAACTCATGCACTTTGAAGAAGAGTTCTCTTTATAGATTAATTCTGCTTTCATCTCCATCACGCAGAAGGTTGGCAACATGTAAGGCATTGTGTTGGCATGCAGATATTGTCTGCAGAGTGTACTTGAAACAGAAGAACATCATGGAGAAATCAGTGTTTGTGTTTGCAGCCAGATGGAACGAAGATAAAGGAACCACTGTTTAAATTTGAACTCCAACGGCCCACATAAGGCTGGTGGCATTATGGTCATATCTCGTGGACATCGGACCCAGCTGCAGATCATCCAATGGAACATGAATGAAGCTAGAAAGTGGGAAAAGATTCTTTGCCCCATTGTTGTACCCTCCGTCAACATGTTATTTTTCAGTATGACAGTGCTCGGCCTCATGTTATAGGTTTTTGCACGGTTTCTGGAAGCTGAAAACATCCCTGTTCTCCAGCTGCGTCCCTCCTCACCTGACATGTTCTCTTTTAAAGATCTGTGGGACCCTCTGAACCTTCAGTGTTTTGCTGTCCCTCAGAATATCTGTGAACTCTGCACAGCTCTTTGGAGGAATGGGACAACATTCCACACGCCTCAATCAATAACCTCAATCATTCTATGTGAAGGAGATTCTCTGGATTAAGACATGCAAATAGTGTTGACACAAACTATTGAAATGGTTACTTTGAACACCAACGCCCTGCTGTTGATTTTCATCTAGACATTTTATGGTGAAAGTGTCTGAATTTTGTGGCATATCTTTGACTACATGTACCTGCATTATAGGGTTAACATTGTTGAACCATAATAACACAAAATATTTTTGGATTTTAAGGGTTAATCTCTTTGTTCAGTGTATTATAGTATACAATAGGATATAATTAAAACCCTTGGAAGTACCTGAAACTGTTGGAGTCCATAGACCGCTGCCTACATGACAAACACATTGGATCTGTAGAGCTTTATTCTAAAACAGGGAAATACATTTAATGAACTGTGAATGAGAGCAAGTAATGTACAGAGCGCACGGTGTTCACCTCTGATCGGGACAACTTCACATGAGACAGGAAGCCAACATGTAGTTGAAAAGGTCAGCTTGAGATCTCAATTTCAGGCTTCTTGACACAAGTATATGAATACTCAACTGAAGAAGGATGATGAAGGACATCTACTGAACCCACAGAACTAGTTACTGTAATACTGCACATCCTCAAACTCAGTTAAATAATGTGGACTGACAACATATAAAATATAAATAAGGGCAAGTTTTTCTAATCATTTTCAATAAGACATAACAAATGTCCAGTTTACACCTCTCGAGCCCGTCCTGTGTTACAGATCGACAGACATGATTAACTATCTTTAACCTGCATCTGTATGTATCTCAGTTATACATGACAAACCAATGGGAGATTTAAAGACATATAACCTCTGGCGACATCATCTGAAGCCAATGATTGTACGCACCTGCACAGCTTTTGTGCAGGAGTTGTGGGAGTGACACATTTCTTCCTTGTAAGAATGTCGGAGAGCCGGAAGCAGAAATGCACTTCAGTTTAGTTCTGGACATCAGAACTACAGTCAGAACCGGCTCCGTCCAGGGCGACAGAGGCCCACAGCCTGTCGAGGGATAGGAAAGACTACCAGAGCAGAGTGTGGTGAATTTATCAAGGCACAAATTCATTTCTCAAGTTATTTGTAATAAAACATGATTTGAGTTGCTCAATGTGAGCTTGGCAGTGTTTTGCATGTCTTGTCAAAGATGTCTTATACCTCTTTCTGTTTCCATAGTAAATGTGTTTCACATGGGCTGATGTGGGTAAATCCAAATCCAGACAAAGGTCTGGTCTAAATCCAATATGTAGAAAATATTTTGAAATACAGTATTTTCAAAGTAAAATATGGAGAAGGAGTTCATTATATTTCTCATTTTTTTCCAGGTTTCTTATTACATTTTTCTCAAGCAACAACACAAAATGACACATAAAATTGTCTTTGAGAGTCAAGTCCAAGACCAGATCTCATGTACTGACAGCCCTGCTGAAAGCACGTTGATGTTGGTGAAGGAGATGTTTCTGAGGCCTTTATCAGTCAGGTGAGCAGATAAACTAACAGCATTGAAGGGTGTGATCTCTTTTCATAAAACATACATTTTTATAATAAATCAGAGCCCATGCACAATATATTCATAATTTTTAAAGCAAAAAAAAAAAAATTACAACTCTTAAATCTCTAAAGAAAAAGTCTCCAGCAAGTATCGGTGCTGTGCTGGCCTGAGCCGCTCAACGGGAATGTTCCATTAATGATAAAGCACATGTGGTGATGCACGTAATAAAAAAATAATGCACATATATTTGCATAGCACAAGAGAGAAGTGCAGTGGGGAGGATGTAAGGAAACCAGGATGGTTCAAGCCGGGGAGTTCAGCAACCCGTGGGGAGGGTTTTGTGATTAAATCAGTGTCTGTAGCCTTTGAATCCATCGTCTTTCTATCGCCCATAAAACTTCTTGTTGAGCAGGAAAATGAGCAGGTTGACATTAATTGTTGCCCTGTCAAAGAGCTTCATCACCGCCACGCCTTCATACTGCAACTGGAGGAGATCCTGGGAGAGAAGTGAGAAACACAGCAGGGTCAACCCGAGGTCACGACCACCCACCTTCGTCTTATCCAATAAATCCCACACGTGTCCACTTGACTGTGAAATACATCAAAGCAAACATACCTGATATTCTAGTTGTAATGTCTCCAGATGCACGCCCATTAACTTGGCCTTCACATCAAACACTCCGACTGTCTCTGATGGGGAAATCTCAAAAATGACATTCTTGAACCTGTAAAGAGGGAAAAATAAAAAGAGGGGCACCTTATAGATATGGACAAAAGGAGGACCTGAGAGGTGAGACCAGGGGAACTCAACGACTTATCAACTGCTACTATTAACCAAAGCTTGTATAGGACCACGTAAACAAACATGTTTTAAAGTACTGACAATGACAGAAGTTAAAGCTACAGTAAGATATGTCACATATCAGGATCAACATGAAGGAAATCAGTGTTAAACGTGGCCCAAGTTTTGATTGATAAGGTGATGTTGCATAATTAGCATAATTGTCCCTCTATAAAGCAACATAACTGCAACTGTACATGAATGTAACTGAAGCTGAGCAACAGAGGCCTCCGCTGGCACAAGTGGTAATTACAGCATTAGTTGTGTTAAAGTACTGTTGTAACAGCGAGAACCGAGCGGGTGACGTAAGGATCTCGTCTCTCTTTAGGGTGGTAAGATTCTTTGAGGCAGTACCATCATCAAAATTTAACGGCTTTACATAGAATTCGAGGAGGCTCGGGACCCTTGTGTCTACTCCGACAGTAGCCAGAGCACCACACCTCCCTCCTGCTTCACTATACAGCAGCTCAGTGTTCCATCACAGGGTTTTGGAGCTGTTATTTTAAGGTTGAAATAGCTACAGAATGTGGTTTCATTAGCATAACAGGCAGCCAAACAGGTTTGGACACATTCATCCCTGCGCTTCAGTCTTTTTATAGTTTGAAAGATTTAACATGTTATCATCTCAAAAAGACACTGAACAGAATAACTAGTAAGGTCCAGTTCTGTCCATGGAAAATACACGTTTCTGAGCAGCATTCGGTCTTTGGGCCAGTCAGGAATCCTTCTGTCTGAATGCAGAACTCACTGGTTGGGCTGCAGATCCTCTATTGCGATCAGGACGCCCTTCTCGTGGAGGCGAGCAGCCGTATATTTCTGGGAAACCTGTTTACTCTTCTTGGCCTTGCTGTCGGCTGGTTTCTTTGACAACCTGAGAAGAAAGAGAAAGTGTACAATAAAACATAATAGGGAACGTTCACAGCAGATATTTGGATTTCTCAAAAGCTCAGATGGTACTAAAATATGAGTGATATTTATTATTAATTATCATTAATGTCATTAATTACATCTGAGCTTTTCCTAATGTGACATGACAAAAAAAGAGTTACATACCAACTCATTACACAAAGTATGAGTGGGGCCCCCTATTGGTCCGGAGTATGAAGTGCTAACGAGTTCACGTAAACATTTTCCTTTTTTCTTCTTGTTATCATATTTTACTAAGGAGAACATCTGTGTAGCAGAATGAATACTTGCTATACTACTATATTTCTTATTTCCAGGATTATTCTACCATGTAAAAGGAGATGTTTACTTCTTAATTCTTTCGATTGATGGATGTAATCTTACCAAAGGAAAACAGTGAAATGGATGAACCTTTATCTCTTTATATCTTGTATCTCCAGTGTTTCCATCCTTGTTCTGGTTTTCTATCGAGCCCTTCAGATGCTGTACGTAGTTACCGGCAGCTCCCAGGAGCAAAACAGCCCCCGATTAAATTAAAATCAAAACCAGCTGGAGTCTCAGAACAAACATTGCGAGGAGGTGATAAAAACATGTTTGCAGACGTGAGCCACAACTCAGATGAGAGCAAGTTAACCTGGCGAGATCACAACGTGATTGCCGCCAATTTCATCACCCTGATCGTAACGAGCAGGCCAAGTTTGAGAGGTTTGGCTGCTGTAGTTCAATCATGTATACATGAGGGATGTTTGGCCTGCAAACACTCCACAATGACTCACTCTCCAAAATAAAGTAGTCAGCAATAAACGATACATGTGATTAATTCAGAGATGCAGATGATTATCTGGGGAAAGGTGACACTCACTTGCCCCTGCTGGCCAGGTTGTCCATGCACGTCTTAATGTACGTGTTGTAGGAATCAATCTGCACGTTGTAGAAGGTGCTCTTGGAGTTCAGGGCGGTGTTGGTCTGCTGGAGTTTCACCAGCTCAGCTTTCCTACGCTGGCGATACCGCCTCTGATTTCTGATGTCCTGCAATACACACACACACACACACACACACACATTTGAATAAAACTCAGCTATTTTGTTTTGATTATTGACAAACCGAAATAACTTTTCTTTTCTTTGTAACCTTGGATATGTCGTTGATGAGGTCCTGATAGCGGTTCTCAGGATGAACCTTGCCGAGCTCCGCCAGCCTCTGCAGGTTGCTCTTGATCTTGTCCTTCTTCCCCTGCAGCGTCAGGCTGTCGTCCACCACCGGCTTGACCCGCTTCATTTTCTCTGGAGTCTTGGCATCTCGGATGGCCCTCCTCTGCATGGCACGCTGGTACTCTGCCTCCTGTTACCAAGGCAAGCAACAAACACAGTATATAGTAATCACAGTTTGACATGACTGTAGTTCAGTGCAGAGACGAGCCTCCTCCCTCCTCACCTGCTCTGTACCAGCTGACGAGTCCAGAATCTCCGTCAGCGTCTCCCCTGGCTGGAACCTGATCACATCCACAATCAGCCTCTTGGTGCTGGAAGGAGATAAAGTAAATACAAAGGCTGTGAACAACAACGCTCCTCTGATCTGTCGAGCTTGAATCAACAGTATAAACTTACTTGAGCAGGAGGGTCCTGGCATCCATCTCAGTGTTGGCCTCACCAGGGACATCGAACTTGTTAGCCAGTGTCAGTGAAACCTCCGTCTTCCCCATCAGCTCTTTGTTGGGGTCGTCGGGGGGGAGAGGATTCTCACCTGAGTGTGACACAGTGAACAGTCAGGATATGTGCTAACATCTAATCTATGATCTGTTATTACTTTCACCATTTTGGACATTACACTTTCGTCTCAGACAGCCGACATTTCATAGCAAAGAGGCCAAAACAAGCCCCCCCTTTCCTCTCCACTCACCGATGAGGGACTCCACAGTGGGAACCTCTCCCAGGTCCTCCAGCAGCTCATGGATGGGGTCATTGTGCTCTGGAGCGATGGCGTCCTGGTGATCCAGCAGCAGCTAACAGGGAAGTAATGTGCAGTCGTACCGTTAGTCACAGAGAACAAGAACATTCAGACGAGTGCAAGAAAGCATGCGAGTGAACTGATGTGGGAGAGGAAGATCGAACACGAGGTGATGAAGCAGAGTTCAGACTCACTGTGTGAGTGTTGATGATCTCTCCAATAGAGATGTAGATGACGGGCTTTGTGACGGTGATTAAATCAGAGTACTGATCCACGTTGAACTTATCTTCAAGTGAGGGGACGTCACACGCAGCCAGGAAGAAACGCCTGCAATGGAAGAGGATGAAGTCACACTGATACCGAACAGACAAGACGCTGAATGCTTCGTCTATTTCCATGACGAACAACATCCCACCTGAACTTCTGATAGGAGGTGGTGAGATATTCGTTGATGGGATTCAGGTGGGCGTTATCTCCCAGAAACATCTTATTGGAGGCGGCGTGCTGCAGCATCTTGGCGACGGAGCCCAGGTTCCTCCGCTGCTCCGTGGTCAGCTGGCCGCCCGCAGACACCTCGATGATGTCAAAGGCATCGGGAGCAACGATGGCCGGGTTCATGTAACGGTAATATAAGAGGTTCCCCACAATCTGAAAGGTCAGAATCAACAAGAGTTAGTGAACGACTTAGAAACTGACTCGACTGACTTATGACAATATTTTTGCGTCTTAGAACCATTCAGAAAAATGAGTGAATTGTTTTAAGATCTTTGGGTTTAGTAAGTGTTGCTGCAAAAAGAAGAAGTAGTGTTGGACATGTCAGCTGGAGCAGGAAGAGGGCGAGAGCCAGGAGGGTGGCATGGCTCACCTCAGGTCAGCAGATAGAGAGAAGCAGTACATCCTACACCGACAGAGAGCTGGAGCTGAGTGACACGGTGGACGAAGCAGAACAATAGAAGAGAAGAGAGAAGAGTAAGAAACAAGGCAAGGACAGACAAGATGGAAGAAACATGTTGATGAGGAAGACAAGGAAAGGATCAGGTTTTCATATCCAGCATGACGGATCTGCAGGGACAGATTCAGATGTACGTAGGAGCAGGGAAAGAATGTGATTTGGTGAACTGGCCCTTTAAAGACTGAAGCGCAGACTGCTGCCTGTGAATAGAAAATGCAACCTTGAGCAGCTCGTCCTCTGTAGCATCAGGGAACTTCTCGTGGAGGGTGTCCTTGAGCACCTTGGAGATGAACCGCATCCCGTATCTAAGAGACAAACAATCAGACGGCTGTTCAAATCAAACACAACAGTTTGACCAGAGGGATGTTGGTTCACACAAACGTGATTCGTGCAAAGGAACGTACGGGATTTTATCCACAGAGATGATTATAGCAGACAGGAATTTGTCGGTGATGGTCTTCATGTTCTTGATGGAGGCTTCCAGTCTCGTCCTCACCTCCTCGTGGGACATCGCCTGTTCAGGAGTCACATCGTACGGCAGCTTGCTGTTGGCAACAGGAGAGGAGGAGGAGCAGAGGACCGATCATTACGGTGGAATCTACTCAATAATATTGACCCAGAATGTTGAAGTTTAGTTGATACGACCGTGTAGGATGACTGGAGGAGCGCCCCGCTCCGCCCCTGCAGAAGGACGACCCCCCCGACGGCTCACCTGGCCTCCCCAGACTGCGTCTCCATCTGGTTGACCCAGCTCTTGTAGATGTCCACTGGGTCCGTCTTAATGTTTAGCGTTTTGTCGTCCATGATCTCCTTGACAGACGGCGCCAGGATCTGCCTCAGAGCGTTCTGGCCACGCGCACCGCGGTGGAAGCTCACCACCATCTTTATGACGGTTGGATTCCCAGTGACCACCTCCTTCATCTGGTCCACCTTCAACCTGGAGACAGTGGTTTCATGTTAGTGGTCATTAGTGAACCTGTGGTGGTTCGTCTGTGTGGACCGGGGTTCAGTGCTGTGCCCTCACTTGATCTCCTCCTGCAGGGCGGTTTTGAAGAGCTTCAGCAGCAGGTACTCTTCTCTCTGGTTGGAGGCGTAGTTATACAGGGTGAAGATGACAGAATCCATGAACTTTGTGGATTTATTCTGGGGCATCTGGAAGATCAGCTTGGCCAGATACGTGGGGTTCGTCTGAAACCAGAGAACATGGAGGTAAGAACGATTACAGAGACATCAACAGACGTAGTTCCCATTATAAGGAACTTATTCTACAGTTGTGATGTCACCTGTAAGAGATAGAAGAGGAACTGGTAGGCCTCCAGTTTGACTCTCTTCTCCTTGCTGAGGGCCTTCAGGCCTCCTCTGTGTTTGTTCTTCATCATCATGTTGGACAGCTGGCCCTTGTTCTTCTTGGTCAGCTTCTTGCTGTGGGACACCACCTCCTGCAGCGTGATCTTGTTCTTCACCAGCAGGCCGATTTTAATGTCCATCAGGTTCAGGTCGTTCTCCAGCTGCTGGTTGGCGCGGATGTTGGTGACGACCTCCTCGCGCAGCTGCATCAGCTCCAACTCCTCCTGGAAGTCCTGGTCGCTGTGGTCCAGCAGGTGGACAAACTTCCTCACCACCGCCATCGGAGGATCCGCAGCATTGACTGGGTGACGAGTTGAGACATGAGAGTCGAGTGACCACCGAGACTGGAGACCAGGTCATGACAGAAAGTGTGTTTTCTACTTACTAAGTGTCTTGTAATCGTCTCTGGCCTTGTTGGCTCTGATGAACGCCTGAATCTTCACCACCTCTTTGATCTGCAGTAGAAAACATCACATCAGAATGACATGTGAAGAGTGTTGAATGAACC
>CAAKHC010016544.1:0-10942 GCA_901007825.1 Macroramphosus scolopax | reverse complement strand
GGCCTGATCCGTCGCATCTGGAACGCTGGTCGTGCTTCAGGTTCTCCCGGGAGGGTTTGTGAGCTCGGGGACAATCTGTGTGTCGAGCTTTTCACACGGAAGGAAAGAAAGAGCAACTAAGGCCAGCAAACTAAACAAACTATAACTCTTTATATAGCGTCTCATACAGCAGCGAGGCGCCACTCGAGTGGCAGCCTGTTACAGCAGCTCCTGCTCACCGCTGAGCTTTATCTTATTTAAACTTATTTAACTGTCTAAAATTTTGTAAATACTTTTTGTAACATGTGTCAATGTTGCTGTTTTTTTTTTTTTATATATAAATGCTCTTTACCGTGTTCATTATACACTTTGCTGCCGTAATGATGTAGATGTCCCCGTTCTGGGACAAATAAAGGTTTATCTTATCTTATCTTATCTTATCTACTGGTAGAAGCTGCTAAAGAAGGAGTCAAGCTGCAGACATTCACACACTAATGACACATCCTCAGGAGCGTTCAGGGTTCAGCGATGGATCACAGCTGGAACCTTCCAACTGCCAGACGGCCACTCGGCCACCGGACTGTTTGATCAACCTTTAAACTAAACACTGGAAAACATGCGTTGGGTTTAGTCTGAGTGCGAACGCAGACATCATTCCATGTTCCATTTTGTCTTGTTCCAAAAAATTGCTTATCGCAGCGCTTCCAACTGCTGTCTGATAACAATGTGTGGACCGAACACTGGCAATGACCTCAAAGCTTGTCTGCAGAGGTCAGGCCGTCGGGGCATACCCTACAGTGTACACAGGCTTTAGGAAAGACAGTTATTTTTATCTCGGCTTTCCACAACCGAGTCCCAGGAGATCGTTTGTTGCAGAGGATGGTGATGTACGATGTTCACACTATTTTTTTTTTTTTTTTTTTAATAGCAGCTCTCGCACAGCTCCGGGTTCGGAGCTCGTTCGGAGACTGAAGCAGCTGCCAACAGACCTCTTCATCCTCTGGATTAGACCGTGAAAAATCGGCCCCCTCGCTACATACAGTGTTTTAATGTGAGAATATTTCCGCGTTGTCGCCATTGGCGGTTGAATTCTAATGAACGCCAGCTTATTGTACCGTCAGTCACTCCTGGATTAATGTCGGCTCCTTGTTTGAATATTCCCTGTGGCATTATTATTGAAGTTTTGTGTGTTTCATACCTCGTATGCGATGATTTTCTCGCCGCTGGACCCGGGGGAAATTGGTTCCCAGTACACCTCGATCTCAGAGGATGACACAGCACGGGCCCGCACTCGGGACGGAGCCTCGGAGGGCTCTAAATAGGACAGATCATGAATTATGCATATCCGCTTTTCAAAGTGAACAAGTCCATTTTTGGTGAATTCACTGTTTGTTCACAAGAACCCTCTCACCTTCCTCTGCGGAGAACACGGTGACGACGCGGCTGAAGGGCCCCTCTCCGATAACGTTGTAGACTCCCACTTTCACTTCAAACTGAGACAGAGGTGCGATGCTGTCATTTCTGTAAATATATCTCGCCGCATCAGGTGTTGCCAGCACCGTCTGAATCCAAGTGCTGCTGCCAAGCGGGCGGAAAGCCACGACGTAGCCAAAGTCCTCTCCGCTCTGCTGTTCCTCTGGAACCGGCTGAGATAGGGGATGGAGAGAGTTACGCCCGACGCACAAACAACTGTACACAGGAATTAAATCAGTCAGTTGTAAAAAGGGAAGAAGTAATGCTGAGACGGTGTTTTATGTTTTATTAGACTATCTGGCGGATGCACGGCTGCAGCAGCTTTCTGTGTCTCCTCACACACAAATTTACACTGGCTCCTTATCTTCATTTTGATTTACACAACGGGGGGAGTCAGCAGGCGGCAACTCAGAAAGGCTCCGTGTTTAATTAAAAGCTGGTCCACCGGAGCCAGACCGCCGCGGACGAGCCAGCTCCGCCGGAGAGCCCAATGTTGGTCGAAAAGATTCCCGAGAACTCTCCGTCGCAACGTCGGCCAGCTCGGGAGTGGTTCTCTTACCTCCCACGTGATGACGAGTTCTCCTCGAGCTCCGCCGCCGCCACTCAGAACACCCGGCGCGAACTTGGGAACTAAACGGGCACAAAGGAAATGCAATCTCAGTTTGGACTGTCGTGTGCAGAGGATTCAGATAATGACACCACACAGCCGTTACAGCTTCTTATTGACACAACACAGGTAATCACACAGGAGAGGACTCGTCGGCTGACAGTGACACTATCATCCGTGAACAACCGTTATTAGCTCAGCACCACATGTCGGCCTCGTGTGAGGGGCCCAACAGGACGCATGTTCCCTCGGGATTCAACCAGCGGGGGGAGGAGGGGGGAGGAGGGGGGCTAATCAGCTCAAAATAGACACTTTCATGCGTCGCCCGACGACATGTATTGATAGGTCACGTTTTCTGCTGACGCAGGTATTAATGCATCACGGAGCTCAGAGGCGACAGTCAAATGTGTAAAAGCATAATTCAGCTGTTTTGCATGCGAGCGCGATTTGAAATGAGTAACATCACAGGAGGCGGCTGAAGGAGAAGGGAACCGGTTAAATTACATCTTCCAAGTGCGACTGATTCATTTGTTCTGAGGATGAGACAACAAACTGAGAGGGTACCTGCTGCTCTGGTTCGAATCTGTTTTGATGGCGTGCTGGGTTCCCCGACACCGACGCTGTTGATCGCCACCACCCTGAATTCGTAATCCACCCAGGGGTTCAGATCTTTCACCGTCGCGTGCATCATCTGTCCAGGCACGGAACCAGGGACTAGGATTAAAGAGTTTAGAAGTCTCTTACAAACAGAACATGCACTTTACAAACCAGTGAACTCCATCAAACTGTATCTTCTAATAATGTGCAGCTATTATTGTCCGGCTCTGCACACCTGCCTGTTATCACGCTATTTCCAACATGCATGCGGTTAATGAATAAACTGAGGAGGCTGTCAGAGGAGTTTAACTGTGACTGACATCACGGAGCCAAACATCGCAATCAGCTCGTCGTGTTTCTCTCCCGTAAAACTGTCATTTAAAAACGGACCAAAGTGGTGCTTAGAGAAAGATTTAATTAATAGAAGTGTGGGGAAAAGGTGGATTACTGCCGCCGAATATCATGTCACATGTCAGGGGAGCCATTATATGACGGCACAGCCTGATACCCGCTGCAGAGGATAATGATCATAGTATCCTGTGACGGTAACACCATTCAATGCAAATGGTGTACCTAATAAATTGGTGCGGGTGTATGTTTCTAATGCTCAACAACACAGATGTGATGATATCTCTTTATACTGTAAAACAGCCTCCAGCTTGTGATGGTTCGGTGTGTCTCACCTGCCACTAACAGTCTTATTCTTGCATGTATGCAGCAGACAGCAGTCAAGTTCCTCCCACTGTAGCTCATTATACATTTTAAAAAATGTTCCCCGCTTCACTGGCAAACACTGTGCAGAGCTCTTTGCAATGACTTTGCAGTGTGTCTGACTCCAACCTGCTTCACTGACACAAACACATTTGTGGAATGAATGTAATTAATTGAGGAATAAAAGTCTCCCGACAGAGAACTGCATGACTGTGTTGACTTCTCCATCCCAAACACAGCTTGTCTGGATCAGTTTCTTCTCTCTGCCCTCGACAGCTGATCCCCATTTATTTACAGTGTGAGTTGTATTGCTGTTAACCGTTCACACTAACGAGTGGTGTGACTCATTCAGCAAGTAGAAGGTCTGTCACTGATCTGACGCCTCTCATGAGCAGCGTCTACATCACCGCTGCTTACGGGACCCGGCTGGGACGAGCATCAGTTCAGCAGGTGAGGTACTGGTCATGGACTGTGGCTGTATGAGTGCTTCAACTGGACAAACATTCAGTTAAAGTCCTGTTACCAGCCAGTAAAGTTGCGTGCTGGAGGATGAACGATGACCGGGAGCTGGATGATAATCCTCTGAGGCTTCACCGGTAACATCACCCATTTTAATTTGATATATTATTATTATAAATATTTATTGAAGCCACTTTAAGATCTGGCAGAGAAAAACACTTCATCTGTTGCTATGACATTTAGTTTCTAAAGATAAACAGCTTCAAAACTTTTATTCAGAAGACGTTGAAGGAAATCTCTGCTAATTAATCGCAACTTTTATTTACAAAATCAATGCATCAAAAAAGTGTTTTTCAAATGGGCGTGGCCTCACGGGTTACCTGTTCTCACAGTCTGCCAGCCGATAGAGAACGGGGTCCTGGCCTGCACCATGTGCATGGTGATGGGACTGTGGTTGTTGGGTCCGGAGCCCCAGGACAGCTCCACGTTGGTGTCGGTGATGTCGGTCACCACCAGGCTCTCCGGGGCGGCCGGAGGTCCTGCGACATCCACAGAACAAAGGACAACACACCTGCGTCAGGAAACCAACTGATAGGTCGACAGGTTAGCAGGAAGGTTGTGAATCAGTCTTCATCTGTTCGTCGTATAAACTCTCTAACTGGGAATCATCATCAACTTCTCTTCACGACAGCGACGGCAATTAAGAGAAAAATCACTACTTCAAGGACGCCCTGTATACACAACATTAAACACATACAAATATTACAACAACGGCATTGGAATAAATATAATTCAATGCTCACGGCGTTAAAAATACAATTAAATTATGATACTAACTTCACACTTCATTTAAAACAATTCATCTGTGTTTTTACTTGTGTGGAGTGTAACATATAACAGCCAATTTACCAATCTGGGTATCATAACTGAGACGTTTTGTGATCCAGTGAGGTGTGAAGTAGATCTATATTTAAGAAGACGTGTGATGCATCTAGTAAATTAACCCAGAAGTGCTTCGTGAGTTAATAGTAAGCAGAGTTGTTCCCTTCTCACCACTAAACTTATCGCTGTATGAAATGAAACGGTCATTGAATGCATCGTCCACCCGGGGTACCAGAGTGACCCTGCGCAGGTTCACTCGGTCAGGATGAATTAGTATTATGGGATAATTAGTTCACCAGTTTCCAGAGGTTTGCCGGGTTTCCTTAACTGGGTTTCCAGAATGTCTGTTATGAGTCTGGCCTGGCGGGGGAGGGGAGGTAATCAGACTGTCAGGTTTCGCTTAAAGGACACTCCATCTGACCATGTGTCCTCTTAGTAACGACGATCTCTCCCTAACAAAAGAAAACCTGCCAGCTGAGCGATGGATAGATAATCATGACAAACCAGTGACGGTAAAATTTTGAAAGAGTCCTTCTTATGTCTGATTGCATGAACAGACATGATGGATGAATGTACAATACAAGTATTTATTGAACTTTACATTTAGGGAACGGGATACTTAGTCCTAAATTGCTAGCTTGAAGCTTATCCACAGCCACGCATCAACAGTTGACCTGGAATGAAAGTGCACGCTGATGCCCAGCACATTAACTTTGTTTAAGTTCGTTAAAAAAAAGGCCTGAACAAGCGGTTCTCTGGAGAGACGGTCTTTGGATAAAACACCGTCCTTCAGGAGGCGGTTGCAGATATGTTTCGACTTGGTGCAACACGGTCGGAGCGAACAGACAGAAGGAGCTGTGTGTAGGTAGAAGACCTGCAGCACCGTCAAAGCTCTGAGTGCGTTCGCCTTCCAAGGCCGCGCCTGGAAGTCCGACAGCAAAGATGTGACTGTTGTAACTGTGTGCATGCAGCCGATCTTCTTTAGAGTAAAGTTGGGTAACTTAACGTCTGTCTGAAGTGTAATCCATCATGGAGCTTTAACTGTTTGTTAATTACAACTCGTAAGAAGACATTTCAACATTTTTCCAAACTGAGACACATGTGAGGCACATTTCAACTGACAGCAGTGATGTGTGTGTGTGTGTGTGTGTGTGTGTCATTATCTCTCACACAAACAAACACCAGAGACGTGAAGTGAGAGACCTCCACAGAGAGTCGTTGTGAAACGCCGGAGCTGCGAACAAGGCGGAGAATCTTACCTCTGACAATTAAATCTGCCGCCGCTGAGACGGTGTCAATCTCAGTGTGTACCATGCACACATACTTCCCAGAATGCTTCAGCTGAATGTTCCTCACCATCAGGTCACCCGAAAATCCCTAATAACAAAGACACACGTTGGAAAAAAAAAAAAATCTTTGAGAGGGAAAAACACAATAAATAGCAAAGTAAAAAAAAAACATGTGGAACAGATTTTTTTTTTTCTCAGTCGAGCTGTAAATCCTCCACGAAAGCAGCTTGGATTCCCCGCAGGGCTGCTAGGAAACAAAGCTACGACAGTCTGGCAAAACAAATTAATTCAGTTTTACATTGTAAGGAAAAGCTACACAAAAACGAGCTGCTTTGAAATAGTTTTTTTTTTTTGTTTCGGTGTTTGTTGTGTTTAAACTTTCCTCTCGCTGTGCAGAGGACTCGCACTCGTGAGTTGTCTTTTGCACTTTGAAAACACACAGGAATACAAACACACACACACACACACACACACACACACACACACACACGCTCCTTACAGAGGTTTTTATATTCCACTTAATGCAGGGTTTCGGAATCAGCCCCTCCGTGTCGACAGGAGAACGAGCTCCTCTGATTACGCTCACCGCGGAGCCGTCGGTCCGTACAGGGACTCCAGTGGGCCGGGTGTGCTGAACCAGGGGGAGTGAATATTTTGTAATCACAAAAGAAAAAAGTGTTTCCTTTCTTCAGGGAGAAATTGATTGATTTGCTCATACAATGAGATGACCTCACCTCAGTCTACAGCACGTACAACACACAGCAAACAGCTGCTGGAATCCTTGAATTAGTCGTATATAACGATATAACGCTCCCTAAAAGAAGAATCTCCGTGATCGTTTTACGTTAACATCCAATCTATCTCTGCACGATTAGAAGCACATCAATCGAAGCACGTAACACGGGGAGAAGATGTGCTGATTCGGAGATTAGTGCTGTTTTTCGGGTGACCTGTTACTGAGGATGCGGGTCAGCTCACCACGATGAGTGAGCGGGCGGACAAAGACAACAATGGATGCCACTTCCCCTTATTGGATGCCAATACGTGTGATGAAGAGTGAAGTGTGCTAATCCTCACACAGACATCAGGGTCTCTCAGATGAATTCAGCGGCTCACACGAGCTATTATTGTCCGGAGGTGTGTGTGTGTGTGTGTTGTAATGATGAAAGACGGCTTTGGTCGTTACAGTATCTTTGTAGTTCTACATTCACATTCTTCATAAGGACGCAACAGCATCAGAAACAGATGACGGACGGCGGCAGAGGCAGCGTCACAGCACTGAGTGTAAAAATATACACTTTAAAAGGTGAGATGGATTAACCCTGTGGTCCTATTGTTGTAGGCGCACGGTTGCTATGGTTACGGGTCTCCAAACAGCAGGGAGGATCTAAGTGGCATTAGAAGTCCACACAGTTTAGTGGGCACACAAGGCAGGACTGTTTATTTGTCATAGAAGTATATTGAATGAACTCGATAAAGAACGTCTGCGCGATCCACGATGCTCAAATTTGTTGACTGACTTGGTTTGAATTATAAAAGAAGGGTTGAACATCGGTCAAATGACCCACGTCCGACCGAGGTCGTAAGTTCTGCAAGAAACCAGAAACGGGTATTTCCTGAAAGGACGACTAATTATTTAAAGGTCACGTATCTGTATTTGTTTGTGATGTCATCAGTTACATAACCTTTGTTTTCATAATTAAATGCACATTTTTGTACGAGGACATTCCACACGGACGGACCTGCGATATTAGACAACTGCAGCTTCAGTGTAACTTATATATCCACGTATCAACTCGTCATGTCTATAAAAAGACACGTGCTCAGTGAACTCGGTGATTGTGTTCACCCACATCATACATACCCCTCCAATCATCTCAAAGTGCTCTTGTCTGCTGAAGTCAATGGCTTTGCCGTTGAAAAACCACTTGAAGACGGGGCTCAGGGAGGAATCACTGGACACCCCGCACGGCAACACCAGGCTCTGGCCCACGGTGGCGTCCAAACTCAGAGGCGGAACGATGATCTTTGTGGGTTCTACAGCATGAGCGAGCAGAAGGAAAATAATGTGTTTCTCTTTTGTAGCCCAGCTTCTCTATAAAAAGCAGCCAAATGGATACGGTAATAAAACGCAATTCTCCCTGAACGGTCAGACAGATTCTGCTATATCATTGTAATTAAGTGACCTTAAATAACTTCACTTAAGAAGTGAATGCCTCCCATAACTCTGTGATGAATAATTAAACACAGTGCAATCACAATGTCAACTAGAAAGAAAAAAAAATGACTCTCCCTCTCTCTCTCTCTCTCTCTCTATAATTATCATTATTTAAAATCCCAAATAAAAAAAAAAAAAGCTCTTTGAATTAAGTATTTATGACGGGAAAATATTCACTCACAGCCCCGTACACTGTGATACATGAAGAATAATTCACAGCTGACAAACCATGGATGACTTGTACATCTGTCAAACCGGCGGGAACATAAAAACGGCTATATATTTCATTATCAATTTCACGCCTCGGTTAGTATTTATTTCCCTTGAAAAAAAAAAAAAAAAAAAAAAAAAAATCTTGGCGTGAAAGGTGAAGTGAGGAAAAACCTGTGGATGGAACGGAAAGGTACCTTTCACCGTCAGCGTCCCCGTGCTGCTGGATGTTCCAAAGTGGTTTCTGGCCACACACGTGTACCTGCCGCCGTCGGACCGGCTGACGTTGGTGATACGCAGACTCCCGTCCTGCAGGACGGTCTGTCTGAGGAGAGGCGGCAGAGTTTCAGCAGCACATCAAGGATCTCTTATCTCCTGATATTTGGATGATTATTCAACAGGCGTCTCTTTTTTAAGCTATTTAAACTCTTTTTTTTTCATTCTGAATGAAATCTATTGCTAGAGTGTATTCGCACGCCTCAGGAGCTCACAATTATCTTAGCCGAAGCAGAACAGATGTGACGTAGGGTCAGCAGAACACCGACAGCACAAAGGCCTAAATGCACATATTAATGGGATACACAACAGGCCGCCGGGGCCGGCAGGACAGTGATAGCAGGAGGAGAGCAGGAAAAAAAGGGACAATTTGACTGGGATCCTTCCCATTCCGCCCGACCTTATCGCCCTGCAACACGCTGAGATAGGATCAACGACACGCTGCAAGTCATTTAGGAAAAGCAATAACATGGAAGAGAATCATCTCTCTGGAAAAAATGGAGGGTAAACAAGAAATACAGAGAGCGGTGTTGACCTGTTTGTGTAGATGTGACTTACATTCTGACTGTGGTCAAATAACAGAACATCGTATTGTTTCTGTGTGAACGAGAGGATTGTATGTTTATGAAGCTTCCCCTTCCCATGAATAGTTATTTGGGCACCCTGCCTCCAAACAGACATGTTAGAAAGAATGTAAATAAATGCATAAATGAGGCAGATAATGCTCTCCTGTGGCGACCTTTCGATTCAGTAAATCAAACAGAAATGCTGCGAAGCAGCCGGCTCCAAAAAATCAAACAATTTCTTATTGGCTTCCAAGAATAAATTGTATTCACTTGGGCCGAGCTGAGACCCACGGAGCATGTCTGACACAGAGTGCTTTGCGCTGATTTATTGACAAAAATATCAAACACTGAGTGATGGAGGCGCTCTGAGAACATGACCTGAGGGGCAATGAGCTGAGAACAAATAGAAATGTAAAGAACTATCTGCTTTGTGGACAAACTCTGTGCTCCATGCTGTGAATTTCTATTCGCATCTAAATGCGCTGCCTGTGTAACGCCCGGGTCATTTTCCCTCTTTTCTCATGACCAACCCGTGGAAAATATGATAACTAATCAATCCCAATGGTATCATGCAGAGAGAGTTGCAGATACACTGTACAAATATGGCTTTGTGTATCTGAAACCAAATCGAAGACAAACAGAAAGTAAAAACAGACAGGACGCCGCTAACAGAATCTACAAACCCAGAATCAGTTTATGCTACAGTGGAGAAATAGTCAATTACTGCGGTCAGAGTTTCATCTCTCCTCTTTGTAATTATTTAACTGGGCATTCAGATGAAATGATTCAAAAGCAACAAAACCACTCAGCAGTCATTCAATGAAAGCTGAAGATGAGGGCCTCAGACCCTCTTCAGTTTAACCCTTTAACACCTTTATAACAAAGCATTTGTTTACCTACACTGGTTTTACCTCGAGGCTTTATGCCCCATGTTTTAACTGTTTTGTTTCAGTTTCTCAGATGTTCTTAATGGTGTGATGTTCCTTTTTATTATTATTATTATTATTATTATTATTATTATTATTATTATTATTATTATTATTATTATTATAACACCGAGTGTGGGGCCGGCGACACGTTGCGCAAGCGCACTGCGGATTACCGTAATTACATCCGGGTTTGCGCAACCGGATTTCCGAAAGCTGAGACGTTGCGCTTTACAGCCAATGTAGGATCATTACGGTAATTTCACCCGCGCCTCTCCCGTTTACATTTTAAACTGTTATTACACTCCTAAACCATTCAGAAAATTCTAAATAACTGCCTGATAGTGACAGTTCCAGATATTCTGGAAAAATGGGCAAATAGTTTACCTCGGTTCCTTTTGATGTACAGTTTCCATGAGCTGCACGACCCATCACTGTCTACTGTGACATGAAGCAACTAATGACGCATGGAGGAAGGTGTCAGAGATGGTATGGTTGTCTGGTAAGTGATTAGGCCTGCTAGGCAGTGTGAAGATGAGACTATATGACAGAAATACAGCCGAGATTAGGCACACTTTTCTTACTAAATAATACACAGTGGAGATTTGAAATATGTTATATCATCCACGTCAAGTTTCAACCAGCTTGCCCCAAACTGGAACTTCTACGGGCAGCGCTGCTGGAGCGACCCGCCCCCTGCTGGAGGGCTGGCAGCGACCAGAGGTCCCGCAGCTGCCCATGAATCTTCT
>CAAKHC010016542.1:0-20105 GCA_901007825.1 Macroramphosus scolopax | reverse complement strand
GAAGCGGTGGGGCGCTGCTGGTTGGCTGAAATAGTGTTGTGAGATTTTGTTTGTTGGCCATTAACTCGGCCACGGCTGAGAGTTTTGAAGGACACACACAGAACCGACAGCTCTGACGCAAAGTGTATTGGATTATTAGCGCTGACTCTACCTTCAAACTCGGGAGCAGAGGTAAAGAAATGGAAGCCTGCATGGGGAAGAACCCATCACAGCAAGCAGTTTTTTTAATGGGCAGTGAAGAGGAGGGGGGGCAGCTGTGTTAACTCAAGCTCAGGTTGGACTACTCAGCGCCACGTATCTGTCACAAAGACTGCTGAACAGTGCAGACCAATATCTGATTGTATCGACATGTTTGTTTATGAATAACGACTAATTCAAATAAAACTCCTCTTATTTTGCATTAGAACATTTAAAGTACAGCTGGTCAAGTATGCGATGGATGAGATCTGTTGTGAAATCAATGCGGCGAAGGAGATAAGCTCAGCAGAAAGGGTATTGCTCTTACTGTACTTCTCACTCGGAGTATGATTCACACCCGGGGGAGAGGGATGGATGACTCCCTGGCCGAATGATTCAGGCCGGGTAGAGTTGAGGTTTAAGCAGAAAAAAAAAAAGCCTCTGACCACACAGCCGTATTCAAGGGCTGAAACACCCCAGTGCACTTCAATCAGGCCAGCTGTTGAAGGAGCTCACAAGCGCTGCAGTTGCTGAATGTACATTCACTCATTCCTGCTGCTGGAAGCTCATCTCTGGTATAACCAAGGTGCACTTTATTTTACTTTTCCACCAGCTCATATTAACATGGAGGACACAGAGTAATGCAGCCTACTTGTGTTGCTCTTTATGACAACATAGTGGTATGTTGAATAGAAATGCACAATCAACAGACAGTGGAACACTTGGGTACAACCCCTCTTATAAGGCACCCTTTGAAAGGTGATATAAATTTGCAGTGCAAGATGGCAGTGCCCATATCCAGGTTATTTTGGCTTCATTTTTGTGCTGTGGGAGGAAGCGGACGTGCATCCAGATATTATATACAGTCTATGGTTACAATTTACGTGACTTATTAGAAAGTTGGACCAATAATTAATATATAAGGGAACGTTTAGTTCCTTATAGTTTAGCTTTCAACCAACATTTATGCAGTATAATGCATAAACTACAACATGAAAATACATTAAGTTCAACGGTTTCAAAAAAGTAGCATTATCATTATCATTGAAATGATATGATTTGTTTCAAGGTGTCTGCAAATGGTTCTTAATTCTAGTTAAATACAACAAAGTCAGTATCTTGACCACATGATGCTGGAAACCTTCACCCTCATCAGCTCCATGCACTTCTATGCATGCATATTGCATTCTTCACATCATATTTAGAAAGCTTGAGTTGCTGAAATGAAACAGAAACAGACGTTAATGGGTTATAATGACGTTAATGACACATAACAGACTGTATTTTGCACAAGATGCTGACATGTTATCAGGGGATCGAGCAGCAGCAGCAGCAGCAGCAGCAGTGTTGTCCACTTTGGCACAGAGTCACATTTTAATGGGGTCACAAACATCACAGTTGCTGTCTGCTGTGCTCGAGCATCTTTCGGCTGCCAAGCTGAAACACTGAGCTACAGCTGCTTTGTTCGACATCAGGCAGCCCTTTTAAGTCGGGCGTAGCATAGAGACAGGGACAAAACAAGTATGTAGATTACTGCCAAAACACAGAGGGGATGTCTTCATTTGAGCAGCCAGAGTCATTTCACAGCCTGTAAGAAAAAAAATCCCTGTTTGAAAGAGGAGAGGGGAGAGAGACGGAGAGCAGACGCACACTGCCCTCTGCTGGCGGATACTGGAAGGGCGACTACAATCAGGATTGAAAGTACAGCAACCACATAAATGATGATCTTGCTATTCTTATTTACAATAACTATCAATAAACAAGTGATAAGTAGTTGAATGTATTGCGTGCATGCGTGCGTGCACGTTGGACTACGTTACGTGAGTGATGGACAGTTTACTGATCAGAGAAGAGTGTCAGTGGAAAATGAAAATCCTTTCTCAAAGGCAGGCGAGAGATGAAGACAGTGATAAGAAAGATGAGTAGGTGGGAGAAACCTGTGAGCCATGATGAGAGGCAGAACCAGAGCAGCTCTTAGCTGTTAGCTGTTGCACAGTTTTACTGACTGAGTGACAAGCGACAGGTCTTTACCGTCTTTACATAATAACCCAACTTACTGTATCCTATAACAGCATAGCGTTTCTACACACTGGGAAAACAAGAAAGCGAGGTTAGGTCTTTTTTGTACCCTGAAAACTGCACATCATTGTTTACCACTAAACCGGGATAGTGATGAGATTGTAGAGTAGTTGTCCATCATTGCAGGCAATCTTGTCCAGACACCAGCTTACTCAGCCGCCCCTTTCTGAAATCACCCTGCAGGTAATCACGATGTCTTTCTCCACAAATCGTGAACCCAAAGACTCACACAGAAAGAGGCAAGGAGTGTGAAGAAATACACTCATAGATGTCTTAACATTTAACAACCCTTTAGTTAATATCCGGCCGTGTTCTGCAAAGTTAATCAGTTGAAAATAAAGACTCACGCATGAACGTGCTTTATGCATTAATACAGACAATAAATGCACCACCAGTGCAAACTTTGCAACAGCGGACCAAGTTCTTAATGAGTAAACGAATGAACATGACCTTGTATTCCCCCCACTTACTCTTTAAATGTCGAGTATGATATGAGTCCGACATGAAAAACGGCCTTTGGAGTCGGTAATTTTCAAGCGACTGCTCATTTGACTCCACTGACAAGATTAGAGGGGACAATTATTCCATTAACTTGGGCCTAGAATGTGTCACCTTCTGGGGATAAACGGCTAATGTATTGTGTCCTCTTGTATACATGAATAATTCATTGTCATTAATTGCAACCCTTTGCACGACATCTACCCAACCACATGACTACACGCTCTATCTTGGACACTGTGTGCTGGATTCGGAACTAGAAGTTGAAATAAACTTTTCTAACAATAAAAATGTAAAGAAACATCAGCAAGAGTCCTAAGAAGCAAAATCTGATTTCAATTAAAAGTTATCAACGCTCAAACAGCAGCTCAAACACCTGTCTTCAAGGACAAAACTTGCCTGCAAACTCTGTGTTTCCCTTTGTTTTCTTGATATCTTGCCTCTTTTGTTGTTCTTGTTTACCGGCGAGAGAGCGACTTATTCTTTAAAGTAAGTAAACATAATCACATTTAAACCGAGTTCCCTCACTGAATCAGACTTTGCACTCTTGTCAGTGTGCTGAGCCAGTAAATAAAGTACAAAGAGACTTTAAATGTCCAAAAAAGTTCTGTCATTTGAAATTCAACATGACTCGCAGATACAATAAATCCATCAGAGATGAGACAAATCAGGACTGACAGAGGAAATAAAACTTAACATAATACATTCAAGCCTCTTTTCTCTTCGTCGCATCCCTCAGTGTCTGATACCGACGTTGAAGGAACCCTTTCTGTACGAGACACACCAGGCTGTCCATTAACTGCAATGTAAATCGCTTCGCATCAATAAGAGAAGCTCGGTGGAGCTGCTCGTGCCACCGCGTGAGAGCAGTGAAATGTCTTTACATGAGTCATTCCAAATGAGAAGCTCACTGTCACCGTTACTCAAGGGGAGTGAGAAAGTGTCGCTCCTCCACAAGCTGGGTACGCCGTTATCTGACAAGGAGGGATGACGAACTAAACAAGACCAACAATTTCATGTGCATAAGTATCTTTTTAAGTTTGAAAACTTAAGCTGCCTGTCACCCGGCGTCTGTTTTATCTTTATTCATCTGATGTGAAACAGATCGTCCATCCACGACTTTTCTTTAAATGATAGCACGATTTCATAGCTCAGTAAATTGAGCCGGTGACATTGGCGTCCTTGTTTATCCCCTCGATGTTGCGTCTTCCACTGCACGACTCCCTCGCTTCAGGGGATGGACGCGGAGGAATGATGTTTGTGTGCGTGAACAGACAGGGTTGGTGACCTTTTCAGAGAGCCGTCATTTAATAAACACTGACAGCCTTTTAGAGACCACTTACCATTCATCTGCTTCTACGAGATTAAGCCTTCCAGTGAGACAACACGGTGATCGAATCACTGTAGCCAGACAGCATAGTGACAGCAAGACAAGAAAACACAAAATCAATATTTCAGGGGTGAGGACTCATATTTTAGGAATTCTGACAGGGACAAGCAAGTCCTCCAACCATCCCTCCGCTCGTCTCATATCTGGGGTCATGGGTACTCTGCATTTGAGAGGTGGCTTCCAAAACATTGAGCACATCTGACTCGTGATGTCAAAGTTGAATTGGGTAACACATCAACATTAGTAAGTCATCCCACCGAGTACAAAAACCTCTGAAAAAATGAATTTGTAGTAGCTCCCGGGGTTTTTTCTGTCTGACAACATAACACCGTCGATTATCTGGAGAACGGTTGTAGACAATCACATTTAATGGAAAAGCTGTGTTAGACCGTCAGATTTGGGGCACGAGGTTTAAAAGATGCAGAGATTTTCTGAGACAGCAGTTGACATGAAGAGACGCTCCAGAGTTGTATTTAGAGAAGAGGAGCATCCAGTTTGTTTTTGGAGCCTCATTACTATCAGATCAAGTTAAGTTATTTTAATCTGGTGTTTTTAACCTCTTCTTCTTCTTGTAAACCCGCCGCTCCAAGATCTCCGGAGTATCCCTTTAATGGTGGGTGTAAACCCACTGCTTCCATCCTGAAGCATTCTGGGATTTAACACATCTGTTATAATGATTGTAATTATTACTGTGGTGGGGGTGACAACGCACCCACAGAGCAACAGAAATAGATCTTGTGCACATCGGTTTGACTTACATGCCCTGCGTGAATGTTCTGCTTATTGAATCCACGCGACAGCAACAAGCACCTTCACAGTCTTGCATGAACTTTTAAAATGAAACATGCTATTTGCTCAGGAGATGAAGGTTTTGGAGGGTCCGGCTCTTGGAACGAAAAGTCAGAGTCTCCACATGATGCACCATCGTTGTGTTTTAGAACAAAGCGATGACATGCAACAGCACTCCTAACAAAACCTGCAAGTTCAACCTGCTGCTCCAATTAACAAGGAAAGAAAAGGTGACAGTTTCAGGATGAACTAAATCAAGGTTTTACTTTTGATTTTCTAAAAATAGTCACGTTTCAGAATGACACGACAAGACTGATTTTACATGACTAATCCTCTGCTAAACACGCGTGCGCACACACGCACACACACCGGGAGACAAGTTCACCATGAGTGCTCGGGCACACTCATCCAGTGACACGTTTTCTGCACCGCTGCAACAAACACGAGAAGTGCATACCGGAAACAGGCCGACAAGGATAAGAGCAAGAGTAGCAACACGGTGCACGCAACCGCTGCTTTCGTCAGCGGCAGCCTCTTACCACCTCTCCTGCATGTTTGGCATATTAAATATGAAGCAATTACAGCCTTTCACAAAGCCACACGGCTTCTCAATTTCACATGTGAGGTCACAAGAAAGAAAACCTTCACTTTTCTGTGCTAACCCCTGACGGAGGGAACAAATCAACAACAGCTCACGGCGGGATTGGACGTTTCCGCCCCGAATTTCTACTCAGACGGACTTATGTTGTGCGTTGATAGCGAGACAAAGGAGACATTGATGAAATTACATTTGGATGAATAAATTAGTGGGCCAACTTGTACCAGAATACATTTACATCTAGATGAGATTACAGTCCTGACATACAAGCTCATTACTGGCCTCCCCAGACGTCATCACCCGATTGCGTCCTAACTCATTCAGCCGGGCGGCCTCTGTGACGATGAGAACAATATGTACAATAACCGGCTGATTGATGCGATAAATCACGGGGAAGGTACTACAAGTCACACTTTATGAAAGATGAGTTTTACTCAGTGCACCTAAGGGACCCCAAGGTGCTGATGAATGGGAGGGTTGAAGGATTCTTAATTACAGGACCCCACAAACTCCTCCCTTCATTCTGTTGGGACGCCTCGGAGATGTTTTATGACCACAAATAAAACTCACTTTACACGCCATCATAAAGAAAAAGGTTTTATGTGGTGTTCGACCTAAAGGGCTGTTAAACGCTCTGTTAACAGGTTTCTGTTGTACATTAGCGTGTGGGTGTATTGACATTTGTTCTGGACTACTTCCACAGAGCCGGCGGATGCAGCTGTCTCAAGCAAAAACATTTTTTTTTGGGGAAATCCAAAGCATGCAGCAACAACAACAGCAGGTGGACAGAGCCTCAAGCTGGCAAACACAGCGGCAGCTAAAGAGCCAGCAGTGCCCGGTTGCATAACAATCACCTCGACAAATTCCTTCAGATGTTCTTAAGGAAACGACCCAAGAGTTCCCCCTTAACTATTTAAGTATCCCTTAATGCATCACTGTACATTTTCACACGTCTCCCGTCGATGTTGGTTCATCTCCATTTCCTCTATGACGACATCCTCATCATCTTCATTTTCCCTTTTTGTTTTGTCTAGATTGTCAATTTTGAAGAATCTAACTGACGCTGATGATAATACTGTTGGTGGCGAAGCGTAACCATGGTAACCGCAGACAAGGTAACAACCAAAGAGCCTTTAGGTGACGCTCCTAAATTAACTCAGTTCATAAATAATATTTTGCTGAACAAACAAACAAAGTTTGAAGGTTATTTGATGGTGGAATCACAAGTCCTGTTCGATGCTTATGTTTTCATCAGCTGATGCCGTATCTGCTGTATATGCAAATTACCAAGAAATCTGTTAATGGGGGTTTAAAAGGTTACTCACATGATAAAATGCATTTTTAATTGACTTTTACAAGCCGGGCTAGAGATTGTTACTGCTGAAGTATCTCGTGGCAAATTTCCAACCCATACTGTAAGTCATTGCATTAATTAGAGTCAATAAAGCATAAAGTGAGAAATCAATAGTGCAGCGGCAGTGGTTCAGTGGGCTGATCATTGTGTAATTATACGCGTGCATGTGATGTGCAATGCAACCTAGAAAAGAGCTGGTCGAATTCCTATTCCTTCTTGCTGGTTTCCTCTTCATGCCAAATGCTTTTGAAGTCAAAGTACATGCTTGCAGATTAAAATGATTAATATGTACTAATATACTACATGCAATTAATTTCCATTTTCCAATACGGCAGCCGTCCTCCTGGACCGTCGCAGCAGGGCTTCGCAAGTGCATCCGATCAAAGAGAGAGAGAAAAAAGAAGCTGTAATGACCTGCAGCATAAAGCGAAAGTGAAAAGCCTGGACACAAATGGAAGGAGAGATCGCGGAAATGTAAAGGTTCTACTGGGAAATCTGCCGGAGGGGAGCCTCCGGGGGAGGATAAGACCCCTGTCATCAGTGACCCGAGCTCTCACACAGTCATGCACATGAGCACACACACACACAGGCTGCACTGACATGAATGTAGGCCTGATATCATTGGATCTCAAACATATATTTCCTCAACAATAAGATATCTTTTCTCACGAGCAGCTGTTTCAGGTGTAAAATTCTACTTATTTTTCTTTGCATTTCAAACAAATCCTGGTAACGGACAGAATTCCTGACATGATCATGATGCATGCTGCTCTCGAGACAAGAGATTTGAACCTTGTTAACTATTTAAAGGGGCACTGCCTTGAGAGTGGGCACATCAGCGCCCATCAGCTCTCCACTTCAGACGTTCAACAAATGCCTTTTGACACTGTGCATGGCCCACCTATCACTCAGCGCGCTGCCCTAACCTCCTGCTTCCCCATGCACCATCTTCTAGCATCACATATTCAGGAAACAATCTGAATGTGAGATGCAGCAGGGGAAGAGGAGCAGCTGTAGAGAATGAGAAGTGAAAGGTTAAGAAGGGATCGTGGTCGGCGGTTGCACGTTATAACTGGGAGAAATGGTTGTTTATGTTTTCCAGCAGGCAATAAGGACAAGAGCAGCCCTGTCAAGGACTTCATGGGTTCCCGCTGATGGACAGGTCACGTTATTTGTATTAAATCACAGAGGATAACTGTGACTCCACGGGATGAACCGCCTGTCTTGTTGGTGGGTTTTTATGCCTCGTAGCAAGAACAAGAGAAAAACATGTTTTGTTTTGATCAACATTTCCACTGTGGGATGAGGGAGAAAACTGCTGGTGGAAAAAAGAGACTTTGCTATAATATTCCTTCCTTTGATTTATATCAGTGTGTGACAGTAATTGCATCAGACCTCATGCATTTGTTTGGTCTGTTGCAACAAACCGCAAATACATCATCTTTGTTGAACTATTGTAAATGTAGAAAAGATCCTTCTTGTTTGCAGATATAGAGATTAAATGGCAATGCATGCTTCCAACAATTTTACTGTATTAGAAGGTTCAACTTCATTCTGCTTTCGAAGAGTGGACTTAAGTGTTTTAACATGCAATGTTTTTTCACGTGTCCTTGAAGTAACTCCAGCAGATACAACAAGAGCTCGTCGTCATGCTAATATTTGTACAAAAATTGAAGAATCAGGTTAGGTCGAATAGAAGTGTTTACTTTATTGTTTATTCTATCAGAATCCGAGGCTATTAAGGACAAAACAATTGAAAATAGATTCTACTTCTCCAGGAGCCTGTAAAGATAGAAAGTATTTGATCTTAATAAGTTTATTGTGAGGTGAAAAAGACTGTCTTCAGGTAAAACTAATTAATTATATGAAATGAAATGAAATTCATTTTATTTTGTTTTATTTTATCTTGTTTTATTTTATTTTATATTTATTTTATATTTCATTTCATTTCATTTTATTTTATTTTATTTTATTTTAATTTTAATTTTAATTTTAATTTTTATTTTAATTTTTATTTTTATTTTTATTTTTATTTTTATTTTTATTTTTATTTATTTTATTTTATTTTATTTTATTTTATTTTATTTTATTTTATTTTATTTTATTTTATTTTATTTTATTTTATTTTAGATAAAATGGACTCATCGTGGTCAAAGAAGAGTGGGATTGAAATCCAATGGATCCCTGCACAGGATCAAACCCTGCTCACAGTGATGTTCAGCCCACTACATTTAATTGTAATCACAACCACCCTTGGATCTTATTTACTCTTCCTCTGTGTCGTACTTAGATATTTTGGTAATTTATTTGACTGCATTACTGAACTCTATGTGTTATCAAAGGTTTCTATTGTTCGATCTGTGATGGTCCTTGTGAGTGTGATAGCAGAGTCAATCTATGTTTCCATTCTGCAGATTCTAAATCAAACCCGGCTCATTCAAAACCACCTTGAGTGTTAACATTAGTTTATTACTGGCTGCATTGTGAGTCATAAAACAAACTGATATCAAAATCGACTTCTATCAAATTCTAGCAGCTGACACATAAACTGTAGCAGGTTTTGATCAGAGAGATGAATCGCCGATTGTCCTTGAATGCAATTTGTGGTTCGGGATGACCTTTGACCTTTGAGCGTGCTGTGACAGTACACTTCCATAGGTCACGAGGGAAGCCCCCCTTCACCATGCTGTTAGGAATAAAGCCACAGAGACACACACCACACGAACCCACATTCCGAGGCAAGACACACCACAACAAACTCAACAGAGTGTAAAAACAGAATTATACATTGGCAGGAGCACGGAGCAGGCGGTGGCGGATGCTCGCCGCCTGCCAGTCAGTTATATTTAGGAGAGGAGTGTGTGCTTTTATTCACGCGTGGCCTCACTGTGTGTTCTGAAACGATTTCTCCACAGATGTCGTGTTTGTGACTGCTAGGCAAGACAGATTTCTGAGGAATCACATCTCCACCTCGGAGTGGTCCTCGGTTAACATCTCCATCAACCTCCACGCATCTGTGGTTTTGTGTTTCTGTCCGATAACCTGCACCATCGTCCTCCAATACATCAGTGAGGGATGTGTGGTTCATGTTGTGTTGGTCCGGTGTTCCAGAGAGATGTTGATTTACCCCTGCAGGTGTTGCAGGCAAAAACACACTCAAAACGCAATCTCATTGATTTATTATCTGTAAAGTACTCATAAAACATATATTCTTTGAGTACACATCTTATACCCCCGGTCAAATGTATTTGGAGGTGAGCAGGTCTGTGTGCTATCACCCGCCCACACACACACACACACACTCCCACAAACACACACACTCCCACTGGTTGGTGTTAAACATGATGAAGGGCTTCCAAGGCCAAATCACACGTGTGTTGTTTCCTATCACACATTACACGGCCGGGATGTAACGATGTGAGCCAGGGGTTATGAGCCAAGCAAGGCCTCGTAGAAGCATGGCCTTATGGGTAATGTAATATGTTTGGGTGGAAAAAAACGTGTTTGAGGTCATGGCTGGCAATGAATCAGGAGAGGCTAATAAAGGGACGATAGAGAATCCAAGATTTGATTGTGGACAGAAAAACGTGACTTTGGCGCTTCGACCCCGGTCAGAAGTAGATCAGCAAGTGAAGATTAGGTGCTTCCTATATGAAGCCGAGATCCCCCCGGAGCGTAAATACCGCCGGCGGCGGAGAGAAATGGAGATTGATGTGGGGATAAAATCACGGCGGGGCGACATCTTCGACTTCTGGAGGATTATATTGAAGATGGCCAGACATCTGCGGTTGAGGTGGTGCAGGGGTGGAGGTGGGTTGGATCATCTTTACCTGTTGAAATGAGAGACAAAAAGACCTGGGACATGTTTACACCCACGGAGGGAAATAACACAGCAAAGGTCAGGACAGTTTGCGCTGCATCTGCTGCTAAAAGTCAAACATATTTGCTTATTTCCACACACACATCCGCAGGTGTCTCAGCAGAGTGCGGCGCCGTTCGGGCATGAGAATGTGTGTGTGTGCGCGGATGCAACCGAACCAATTACAAAAGTTAGTTTCTTTAATTTGTTTTTGTCCACTTCGATTTGAATATGTAACCGCAGAGGGAAATGCAACCGGCGCCAGGAGGAGCACAGAGAACGGGAGGAGGACGTTTGAAAGTCAATCTTATTTATACTGGGGAACCGGTTGAACCCCCAGGCAGGACGAACATCCCACACACACACATTCAAAATGAATCAGGTGATTATAGATTTCGGACGAGCAGTTTGTTTCCTTTAATTGAAGAAGTGAACGAACGCATGGAGGACGTGGTTTGACAGCCGGGCTGGAAAAGTAAATTAGATGAGTTTGACTGTGTCACATGGCGTTGAAGGTGTCATGAGCTTGAACATTTCAAATATCACTTCAAGGGGCAATTGAAGCGTATAAAGATTTGACGCAAAAATTGTAATGATCAAAAGACTTTGCTTAAATGTGGTGTTGACGGTTTGGAGTATCGTGTGATATCAAAGAGAAAGAAACCTCTTCCGTCGCTGTGGTTCGTCTCCAACTGACAGGATCATTTATTGATTCATCCTTTGATTTCTCATAAAAGTGGAGAAACATGTCAGAATTCAGTCGTCTTCAAATAAGGAGATGATTTATTTCTAACAAGACAAAGGAGACGATTGCAGTGAGCAGCACCTTTCTACCTCTGGCCAGACGTTTATGGTCAGTCACACTTTATTGAAGCTCTCGGGGACATCCGTCCTCTGAATTTGATCCGTTCCTGCAATTTATGAGAAACGGACACAGCCTGAGACACTGGAAGCAACATGGGTGTTATGGAGGAAAAGAATCTATAAGTTCATGGTTGCAAACTCCATCGTCTGTAAAAAGCCGGTTGGTCTTGTATTGGCTCCAATGTGTTTACATTGTTATTTGAAGGCCCCCTGCGTCTCACACACAAACATCCACAGAACACATCTGACATATGAGATGGCATCCCTGTGACCGCCCAGCGTGTGCCGGTGCTTCTGTTTGACCTGACTGTTCAGCTTCCTGTCATATCAGCCGCTGGCGTGCGACTCAGAAGACCGACAATAGAAGCGCCCTGCAAACCAGCTTTCACACTCCTCTCACTGTGTGTAATAACACAATGATCATGTGCTTGGTGCAGTAAATATTAGTAACTCTGTTAATAGTGGCAGGATAAGAGCAGATGGGACCGATTGGACAGCAGCCTGTAATAACAAAAGCTTTTAGTTCACCCCCGGAGCGGCTGAATAGGACATTTTCTCTTTCCTCAGCTTGAAGGGACACTTACGTTTTCTTGTACCCTTTCACATCAGCGACCGTTCCAATGCATTTCTAGTTTAGACTGCAAGCTACTCGCTTTGTTGTGTTGTTGTTGATGAATTTAATTTGATTTTACTGTGATTTTATCATATTTATTCCAGTTAAAAGCCATGCCTTCCTGCAGGTCGGTGTTTAGATGCATTGATGTGTGTCTGGATGTGTTGCAGGTATTGCTCATGTTGTGCTGACAAACATCCAGTGACGCCGGCGACGGCACGGCAAATTTATTTATGTAGCACATTTGATAAAAAAGTAAACCCAAAGTGCTCTGCAAAGTACACGGGAGTGAACACTAATGACAAAACAATACAACTAGCGAGCTGAATATAGAACACGGCCACATTATGGGGCCTCGCGGGGACAAAACACGTCCAAACAACATGAATCATTCAATTTTAGGGTCAAAACCGGCTGTGAGGTTATGGTGAAATAAGGCGAGATGTTTAGGGTTAACGGAGGGTTAGTGGATGCAGGTAACGTGTATGTTTTTGTACGTTTATTGTTCAGAGGATCAAATTAAATTTAAGACCCAACTTTCATGTAACCGATGTCAAACTTAAAACAACAAACAAAAACAACTTAATTAATTCCGTTGTGTAACATAAAGAGGTGAATGTATTCCGGTCACACACACCTTACACGTGAAAAGTTAAAAGAATTTCTTCTGGGAATCCTTTTAAGTGAAACAGAGGAACTAGCTTGTTCTCATCAGGTTAAGATTGGCAGTCGGGGCTTTTGATGTGACCGGTAATCTTCCTCATGCCTGGGAAGTTGCCTGGTTGCATTAAATCACCACAAAGCAGGAGCACACAGGGCTCATAGCTTTCTGCAGATTAATTGTGTTTCAAAGTGGAAAAGGGCAGAAAGTGTCAGCTTTGATAGAAGTTGCAGGCGCGGTTAGTCGAGATAGCTCGAGTAGGAAAGTTCAGGCTCACGGCAGAGGCAGGATGGACCGCGGGACTAACGCAATTTATGCTTCAGAATTCTGTTTTTTGGATTAGAAATGAATGTCAACAAGTAATGACACGAGTAATATATAAAGGAGTCTCATACACTCTTTTCTGAATGGCTACTTAAAGGCACTATCTGCGTTTTTCAATATAACATTAATGGGACAGACTCAGAGAAAAAATTGTTCTTTTAAAATTAATCATTTTTGACAGGATTACCATTATTCTCCTTCAGACGGAAGACTCTAAACCTACGTGCCATAAAGGTCGGATAAGACCAGATTCCAGACGAAGGCTCAAGCTCAAAATTCCAAAAGATTCCCATTTCTGCAATCTTCAAAATCTGCTCCAATCAGTTAACACTCTGAACACAAAGTGACGTAATTAATACCCACACATGATACACAATCATATTGTACAAGTATGCAGAATATCCACGGATGCATTCTGTCACATACACATACTCTCCTTCACCTGAGAAAGGCGGCTGTGGATGTATCCACAACAATAGCACATCAGGTGCCAATGAACTTCATCATATGTGACTGGCCAATAACAGCTGCTGTCCCAGAAACAAAGCCCTCGGAGCCCGTCGCATTTTTGGCCTGCGATGGGATTGAAACGAGTTAATTTAGCAGATGTGGTGCTCAGATGCACGGAGAGACGTACCCTGATGATATACGAAGCCGTGGTCACATAAGGTTCAGGAAACCCGTTTTTAGAAGCTATAGATTTCAGAGAAAGGGAGGCCTGGCGCACTTGACTGACTGTCTGGAATATGAAGTTGCAGACAACTCTTGTGTGAAATGTGGAGAGAAACGTGGTGTTGTAAAGCAATGTTAAGACTGCTTCCCTGTGGGTTCCCCGTGGCCAAACACACACATGATGAATTTCAAAATATTCAGCTGCGCATTAATTATGAATCACCTGCCTGGTTGGCAAAGCTTCAGATAAGAACGGGTAAACTAAGACATACTGAAGAGTGAGTGGGCAAAGCTTTAAAATTTTTCTAACACACAAAAAGGTGTGTGTGAGAGCATGTATGTACTATTTCAGCATGTCGGAGGATTTATCTTTCGATAAATAATATATCGCCGAGCGTGACAGATGCCATGCGTTCTGACTGATTATGCATAGACTTTTTTTGTCATTATTCATGTTATTCATAGGTTACGACTTGCAGCTGTCACAGTGGAAATTAAAGCAAAAAAAAAGGAAAAAAACGGGAGATTTGGGATCAATCAAATAGCGTGACTGATTCCCCCAGAACGCACCGTGGCATGCACACACAGAAGTATCCATAAATACATGAAAACACAAACACATGGGGACGTAGATTCCAGGTGACAGACCACATCAGTCACAACACGGGCATTTATAAATGCTGAGCAGGGCAGCCCAGGAGGTGGCATGACATTATTCCAGCTCATTACCATCAACCTGGAATATTGTAATATGACAAGATCCAGTTTGATGCTCGTTAATAATCTATTTTTACCCAGATTATCCTGCTGCCAATCACGGCCAGCAAACGCCTGATAGCACGTCCACAACAAAATGGAAGAAGGTTTAATGGAAGCACAGACGCACACATGAAGCCTCCGGTTATCTTTGGGAAGCTTTTGTTGTTTTATCCCTGCATTAAAGACGTCAACGTACCAGGGAACACGAGCACAAATACAACGTGACCCGTCCAAGGCTGCAAACATCCGCCGAGGCGGACAAATTCCTCCAGACATAATGTATTTTATCATATCGTGCTTTGAGCCATAAGAACCAGACAAAAGGGTTTTTCGCTGGACTGCATTTCTACGTACTGATAAAAACCACGGCGGGAAAAGAAACAAGAATAATTTAGATAAAAGCAGTTGTTTTGCGAAGGTAAACAAGTCTGCCCCCAAAATGAAAGGGGTTCCTCCTGGGTCCATTCAATTATAGATTCTAGTTATAAACAGCCAAATCATAACAGATGGTAATCTTAGGGGCATTTTTCACATAGAGCACGTCTAGACAGCGATGGGATAGGAAACCTGGTCATCAGTAACAGAAATGTTGTCTTCAGAGCAGAACTGGATGTTAACAATAATCAGTTTCAGCAGATCGAGGCGACGACAGCAGACTCAACAAGCTGACGTCCGATTCAACATACTTACATCGACGTCTGTTCCACCCCCGGCCAGTAACAGTTGGACTATTCCTTCATTGTACCCTAATGCAAAGTGACCAAACTACTTGTGTTAAGCACACAAGCTAAATACCAAGAGCACATAGAGGAGTTCAGAATAGGACACATGTCGGCCAGATATGCAGGACAGAGTCAACATGTTGTCCCATTCACTAAATACTTCCATTTACATTCATATATTATTAGAGTATTTGAGTAGGAAGCTCCTTCACGAGTGGAATTACAGAGAGTGAATGAATACAGGGTTTCTTAGGGAACTCCTTGCACTATTCTGTCTGGACCGGCCTGATCACGACAGGCTCGGATCATGTATCCCTGCTACTTTGTGTGTCTCACAGGAAGACCTTATCTAATAAATATTAGACAATAAAAGCCTGTGACAACAGGTGAGTGGCTTAATTGATCTTAATTAAGAGCAGCAGTGGCTGTTTATCATGACGACATTGGTCGTTCTTGTTTATGTTTCAATGGGAGATTATTTTTGTAAATAGTGAAAATAAGTTGAATGAAATGCACATAAACATGAGGAAAAGGATGAGGAGGAGGATCCCAAAAAGGGATACAATGAGACAGAAAGAGAGAGAAAAAGGGCACAAAAACAGAGGTGGAGAGAGAGAGAGAGAGAGAGAGAGAGAGAGAGAGAGAGAGAGAGAGAGAGAGAGAGAGAGCTCGGTATTACATGGCAGCCCAGCTGCACAGTCTCATCCACTGCTTCGCACGCTGCCTCCTTCATCCACATCTCCGCGTCTCTCCGTGCGCCGCGCATCTCTTCCTCCCGATATCAACCTCTCCTCTCCTCCTCCTCCTCCTCCTCCTCCTTCGTGTGTTTTTTTTTGATTCGCCATCTTCGACATGCTCCTCACGTTAAGTCCGACAACTTGCAGACTCCGTGTGAGCCAGTAAAAAGAAAAAAAAAAAAGGCAAATGCTCTGTGGGAGAATACAAAAACACGCAGGGCTGCTTGTTTCACTGAGTGCCTTCGCTTGAACTGAGCAACAGTATGGATCTCTCATTCATGGCTGCGCAGGTAAGTCTCCTCTCCTCTCCTCTCCTCTCCTCTCCATTTTGGCTCGTCTGAACTTTTTGTCTACACATTTTGACTATTGTTCCCATGGGCGTGGCGGGTAAACAAGATCATTTAGCACTTAGAAATGTGTCAACAAATGGCTCGGCAGATGGCAGGATCCGTTCCTGAGCTGCAGAATCCAGTGATATCATGAGATGACCAGAGGGACCGAGTCCTGTGCAGACTTTGTTGTTCTGGCACTTTTTGTTCCTGTGACAATACAATCAATATGTTATTGAATCATTAAGGGATCAAGTCTCTTTGCACTTTAATTGAAGTTAATAGAATTATAAAATTGATAATGCATTATTTAATATGAGGCAAATATCATCACCTTGTGTTTGTATTTAATATCCATATTGAGTAGATGCTATGCTATGAGCTGATGGTGTGTCTGTCCTGCCCAACCTTGTCTCAGTGTCTGGCTTCTCATGGTTTGTCTGGTGCCATCTACTTGGCCATTTAATGTGCAGCTGCTTTTAGAGCATTCATGACATTATCTCTGCTCCCAATTACTGTCTGGCAGGCCAAACTAAACCAAGCGCTCAGACTTCTTTTTTTTTTTTTTTTAATCAAGGACCCCTAAATACAAAGGCATCGGAGCATGGCCCCAATCGGAGAATAGGTTTTGTTCACTAGGACTTTGTTGAGTGGACTTTACCGCTGCTTCACAGGTACTGAAACAGTGGAAGAGATTCTTCCTCATATTCAGCTTCACTCACTCTCTAATTGTGAAAACTTTTAGTTGGTGAAATTATCAAAATCAGGGTTTGATTGTGACAATTAGGCCCAGGACCCTGCGTCACTTGGTAATGTGAATGCATTAAATGAATCAGGCAAGTGTCCCAGGAGTTCGGGAGTTCTTCACCCATCCATCTCCGTGTACGTCTGCAGCCTGCGTAACACTGGGCCTTCGCCATCACTTTGTCTCTAAAAGATGACGGATACTGCCATAACTGCACTCTCTTAAAGACAGGGAAAGTTTCTAAAGAGCTCTTTGAAGAACTTGAAGTGAGGAGTTTTGGGATGAACCAGCCATTAATACTGAATATTGGGACCACATGAAAGTCATTCGTCATATAAATCTCCCAAAATGTCGCAAAGAAACTAAGATTGGTATTTAGAGAAAACTCCCTCTATGAGACAAGAAGAAGCCTCGTGTTTGTACCCTTTCACAGAACACCAGTTCAGGCTGGTTAACATAATTATCAGTGTTTTGCTGCATTTGTCACTCGTCTTCGTGTTGGAACGTTTTTTGTTGCCTATCAGAGACACATGCTAAATAGCTCTCTGCAGAACCATCTGTGTTCTTTTGTGTTTGGTAAATGATTTGCATTTGGCAGCGATGCGTCACTGGTTAGAAATGAAAAGGGCATACTTCATTAGGCTGAAAGTGGTGGCATCCCCAAGCATTACAAACCACGGATTAATGAGCGACAGTCAAGCTTTTGAATACTAATTTAAAAGCAAAATTTGTTCTTGAACGTCTCTCCAAAAGGCCTGAATTGAGAATTGTTGCAGTAATCCAGGCTGTGATGATATCGTGCACATCTTTGTTCCTTTTGCAGGCTGCAGAGACTTTGGCAATTACTTAAACAGAAGACATTGAAGCACAACATAGAGTTTACTATCTGATGTTGATGTCAAGTTTGATGTGTTGTGTACAAGCTCCAGAGCCGTCCTGGGCTCAACGCCAGTCTCAGACTTCCTTCAGCTGATGGACTCGCCACATATAACATCCAAACCCTTCAGGCTTTGCCTCTTAAGTACACGGTGACCCACTGGTGTCAAAACATGTACTCGTGTGCGTGTGTGTGTGTGTGTGTGTGTGTGTGTGCACTAGAGACGTTATTCTCTTAACATCTTGACTTAAATGACGCAATGTTGATCTGCTTCTTCAGATGTTTTGTCTTTTCATGACAGGCCATCAGCGCATCTCATTTCTCATTCACTTTATTCGGAGAAGCCGGAGCCCTGAGTCATTCCACCTGACAGGGTTGTCCATCTCTTTGTGTGTGAGAGAGGACGGATGAGAGTGAAAGGATGTGAGGACGGAGGGCGTGGTTTGACAGGCTCGCCACAAACAGAGATGTTTGTTTTCACCCAAAGCAGCAACGAGGCCTCGTCACCGGATGTTGGTTTACTTAGTTACCGAAAGATCGGACAGATTGGACAATGGAATAACTGCCCAATATTCAATACAATTAGATTAAATGACTTAATGTGAGTAGATGTTTCAGTGGCAAAATGTTAGTTATTATTGTAGTGCAGATGGGAAAAACACCGGACACACCAGATATGTAAATGAAGGTTGAAGACTCCACAGATGAGATTATATTCCTATTAAAACACACGTTACACAATAGCAGCCGCCACAAAGCCTATAGAAAGACCAACTCTGTTCTCAGTTGCATCAAAAAATAATATGAGCATGTTATCTCTCCGTGCATTCTTCAGGCGTAGACTGTCCCCTTTTTAAAAATAAATCTCTCGGTCTCCATGGGGGAGGCTTAGTTAGAGAACGTAACAATTGCACACTAACCTTTTCTTCTTGACGAGTTCATTTTCCCCCTTTGCTCTTTTGTTGTCAGCTTCAGCGCCGGTTTCATGTGAAAGCTGCTGTCTGATTGTGGCACTTTGTGACCGTCGCATGTGGCAGAGACAATAACAATCACCTCAATCCAATTAGAAGGAGCTGTTTGCATGAAGGAAATCAATCCCTTTAAATAGATGAAAAACAATCAGTCTCAGTCCCATCTTCTATATTTAGCGGCTTTCCAAGACGAGCTGTTTGGAGACATGAAGCCTTCTCGTTTGACTTTGTCTGCTTTTACCTGCATGACACCAGAACGAGCGTCTAGTCTGTCTCATTGTGCACAAACTACGTGACCTCGCACAGCAGAGGCAGTGGAGGATATCCGGCTGCGGAGGGGCAGCAAGCAGTGTCAAAAAGTAGACGCTGTTAATGGGGAAAACATCCAGGACGCTTTCAAATGATGAAGAGGCCTCACACATCTCTATTATGAGATGATTTTCATTGCTGAGTTGACGGAGAGGTCAGCCTCTTCACAGCGGGGCCACTTCATAGTTTATTCTCAATTGATGGATGAATCTCAAGTTGAGACGCTGTTGAATACAGATGAGGCGCCAGCGTTCAGCATAAATATGATGTGCTGCATTGTGGTCTGGGGTTTGTTTGCTTTGGCTGAGAGAATCTTTTATGTCATCCCAGCCATTATCAAAGCAAGTTCTCATTAAGAAATAACGGTTCGACCCCCAGTTGCTTGCCGCTGCAGGGGGTCGTGTTACGGGTCGCCTCGGGGTTCAGTCGCTCCTGGAAGCTATGGCAACAATTGATTAAACATAAGGAAATAAAGGTCTATTCCGAGCAATGATCGCTGCAGGAGTAGCTGCTAAAGAGCCTTGTAATTGAACGGACAGTTAGCTAAATCCATCCCCCTGCACGGCAATAGTTCAGTCATGGCTGAGCAAAAGCAGTTTTGTCAAGCTGTGGATTTGTTTGTGTGTTTAGTAGGTTTTGCATGTAACAAGATAAAGAGTTTTCTCTTTTTTATGTGCTTCAGAATCGAAAGTACACGAGCACAAATGCAAAGAACTGAGTATGTCTCCTCTTGTCGCAAAAGTTAGCCAGCTAATTAGCGTAAAGGGCATTTGATTCA